>CAKNYM010048528.1:0-48708 GCA_932195095.1 Andricus curvator
AAAAAAATTTTATTTTATTTTTATTTTTAATGTTATGTTTTACGATTAAAATAGAAACTACGCATCCTATCAAAAAATTATTGATGTCAAATTCTGATGAGTTTTAAATCTTTTTTGGAAGAGCAACTTTGGTCTATTCATTTTTTTCATAGCTCGTGTCGTTTGTCCAAAAATTGAATTTTTTTATTTTTAATGTATTTTACGAACGTGTCCTATAAAAAGTGATTAATAACCAATTTGTAGATCTTTTTTGGGTGCACAATTTCTGTCGATTCATTTTTTTTCGTATCTTGCATAGTTTGACCGCAAAATTGAATTTTTGATTTTTCATTACTTTTTTGTGCGATCAAAAAACAAAGTTTTTCTTCTATTGACTTTTTTCATATAGTGCGTTGTTTGGTTTAAAATGTTCATTTTCGTTTGTTTCTTTGGAGTTTGAAAATGCTATAACTGTGATAATATTTTTTTTTATTGAAAAAAGTCATGCGAATAAATTGTTCGAGCTTCCGAGTACTATGAATATCCGTACATAGAATTTTTAAATCTTGAAAAAATGGTCTCAAAAATTTTTTTAATGCTCTCACTTTTTGAATTTTTATCCAAAATAGCTGGTTAAGGAAATTGTTCGCTTTCGAAAGTTATCGTACCTACAGGTTACTACATACTACAGACTAAAGACAGACGCCTTCGTGAAAATCTTTTTTTTTCTGACTTTTTTCTTACGGAAACCGTCTAAGTCAAATTTTACATAAAACCAATACCTTCTCAATAGGATGAGAATGTAAAACAAAATCCCATCTGCAAATAACTTTTATTTAACATAGGCGAAAATCAGTTAAAATCGGTTCCACTTTTCTTTTTATAATATTATACAAAAATATTGTAGGATACAATTGATAAAAATTTAAATGCAAATACTATACAAATTAATGAAAATTTAAAGTACATATATTTTATATCACATGAGATTTCTTAATTTCTCTCAAAAATTAAAATAAAGCTAGGGTCATAAGCAATAACACCAATATTGGCCTACCCTTCAGTAGTGGTCCTTTTCCTCAAATTCTGGCTTGAAAATATTAGATAAGAAAATAAATATTATGAACATGTAAAGCCTGCAAAAAAACATTTACAAATCTTGAGATGAAAAACATCTACAGAGGTATTATTACTAGATACTATGTAATCGTATAACAAATTTTAATTAGGAGGTAAAAATTTACAAGTTTCTGTTTATTGTTGGACTATATACAATATTGTCGTCATGTCTCTCTGGATCTTCAATCTGCATTCTGCATGCATCTTAATAAATGCAATTATTCCTGGGTATCGTTCATTGTGCCGGTAATACCCATGTTTTCCCTATGTCATAGTATATTATTATATTCACCACTAGAATTGAAGACAACCACCAAGGTGATGATTAGAATATGAACAATCTTCATTTTGTTCAAGTAGAAGAAAAACTGCTTAATTTATTATTGAAGAATTTGGTTAACAATGTTACTAAGGAATATTCTAGTGCGTTATCGGGCTGTACATATGTACTACAGTCGTTATCTAATGGATTATTAGTTTTATGCAAATTAGTTCCCAGATTACATTTCCTTCTTATACATTTTTTCCTATTAGTCATAATTTGTAATATTCTCGAGGAAAAGAAGTAAGTTATTCTTTATTAAGACAATATCTTTGCTCCACGTATGTATGAGATTTACATTACTTGTATTGTGAAATATGGAGAAACATACAGTAGTGGATGTGTGCCTATACTACAATTCGATTTTCAACACTTGTAAAGTGCAAAAATGTTGGAAATGGAGATAAGAATTAAATAATTTCTATAAATAGATGTTTTTCACATTGAGTAATGATAAACAAAATTCAATTTTCAATTATGCATACTTTATTATTCTCCATCACTCATTTGAACGGGAAAGAACATTGATTTTAATTGTTAAAATTACCTAATTGAATTTTTTTGTTGTGTTTGTATGTACAGAGATCCAAACAAAATTAAGGCGCATTTCTTAATATTTTCCGAATATAACTGTAAATTCAAAATAGTTCGACTTATAATAAATCTAATAAAACTATAACGCATTTTATTCTTATTTCGGAAAGAACGAAAATAATGGCAACGAAACATTCCTTATGGTTCTTCTCCTTTCTCTTGTCAAACAGCTGTGACAGCATATTTCTTTTATTTTCCATTCTTTTATAAATTTGAATTGAGTTACTGACTATTTATTATATGCCCTGATATCAATTTCCTAAATTTGTCAACAAGGTAATATTTATTGAATATACTTTGTATGTTCATTTAAAGGTTGTGTCCTTTTCTGAAGGGTTGCATCTTGACCGTATTGTATCTGTGTGCAATAATTCCTACATAAAAATCTTTGATCGCAAATCGCTTGATAACACTATCAATTTTCTTAGCCATAGTTTGTAAGAATATATAGGAAAATAAATAATAAACTCTCTGTTAAACGAAGATCTCCATCCACGCATGAACATGCATGTTAGTTTGTACGAGATCAGCTATTCAGCATTTAGTTTTCGGTATGCATTCGACATGAGAAGTTGGTTTCAAAGTTATATAGTAAATGAAAACTGTTTTTTGTTGTATTTTATGCGTGAAATGCGCAGTGCTTTGCTCAAAATGAGCTACATATATGAATCGGGGCACGGAGGAGGAACGAAAAAGAAGATCGCGAAAAGATGGCATCAAAAGTACAACTTCCTTTGAATAAATTTTTGAAATTTTCTAGTTCTGAAGATGAAGCTTCATCACAGCTTTCTTCAACATCAAGTCCTTCGGTACCTCATAAAGATACTGTTCAGTATTCACTCTTTCAGTCTTACTCTCTTAGAAACAGCTTCCAAGGATAATACCAGTGGTTATTTGACTACACCTTCTTCGTATCATGAAGATACTGCTCACGCTATCGGCGATAACTTTGGCAGTCTTAATCTCTTAGAAATAGCTTCCAAGGATAATGGCAGTAATAATTTAACTGCACCTTCTTCCTCTCGACTCTTACCTTCATTATCTTCATGAGAATTTTCCTCAGTGTTTTCCAAAAGATTGTATAGATGGTGAGCTACCAACCTCTATTTTTAAGAAGAAGCAAGGGAATAGCGAGATTGTGATTAGAGACTGGTTGGTTTGGAGCAGAGCGAAGTAAGCCCTTTATCGTTTACTATGCAGAATTTACAGCAAACTTTCGCAAGCTCAAAAAGTAGCCTGGGTATCACGTGGAGGCTATCCAACTGCACGAAAATAGAAGAAGGTACACGACAGAAACCCTGAACATAAGAGTATTGTCAAGCACAAAAATTGTTATATGCAGTGAAAAGCAGAATAGAGGAAATTAAAAACAGAAACTTCGTTTAGTGACTTGTTGTTCAGCTTCATACACTACGAACAAGAAGTGTGGAAAGAAATTTTAATGCGAGTTGTTGATGTAATCTTGTTTCTTGCTAAAAGAGGTTTGGGTTTCCGCGGAGATAGTAAAAGAATTGGAGACCCTTCTAACGGTAACTTCCTTGGGATCCTTGAACTTTTAGCAAAATACGACCTGTTTCTCAATGAACACCTACGAAAAGTTTGCCACTCTCAAGAAACCGGAAAAGAGTATATGTGCACTACTTATCAGCAGCTATTTAGAATGATTTTAAGGTTGTGTGTGCTAATGAAGTGATAAATTGTATTTTCCAAGAATGCGAGAAAGCAAAGTATCATTCACTGATTGTGGATGATAACCAGCAGCAATATGAAAAGTGCCTATGCAGTTTACGTAGTTTGAGTTGAGATTAATAATCACCAAATTGGTTGTTTACAGACACAAAATTGTCAATTTATAAACTGCTGGTAGTTTAACCATTGATTTGAATATATTCTTATAATTTTGTTTAATTGTAAAGAAAATATATGAGTATAATGCTTTTAAAAATATCATGGAACAACATATTTTTAAATAAAGTTGGGGAAAATGGCATACTGTTGAGACAAAGTTGTTTAATCTTGGGGCAAAATGGCAGAAGATCAGTCTGAGCTTAGCCATGGCTTGGCTAGGGCTGGGCTAAAACAATAGGAAATTGTCTTTTACATAAAATAGTTGGTAAAGCAAACAATTCTCCAGAGTTGAAGGGATATCAATCTAATAGACCAACATTTTATTTTGAAATATGGTACATGAAGTAGTATGAAATATGGGGTAATATGGCAGATTTTTCAGTATGGTACATAGGGTAATATGAAACATGAGCTGATATGGCACAATTATACTATATTTTCCAAGAACATTTATTTATTCGGAAAAAAGTAAGCCTAACAGTTCTGGAGAATCAATTACAGGGCTATAGTATGTACATAATGTTTTTTTACTGTGCTAGAGAATTCAGATAGTGACAAAGTAAGTGAATCTAGATCTTTATAGAGAGAATGTACTACTATAAAATTTATATTATTATACATTTTGTAAAGCGGATAGCGTGTAGATAGTGTCTTTGGTTGGTAAAAAAGTGGAGCTGCTGCTCGCGTTTCGACCCTCTGTTCGTGGAATGGTACCATTTCGCAGATTTCAGGCAAATCAGTGATACCTTTTATAATTTTAAATATCGTTAGGATATTCTTGAACCTGCGTCTATCGTCTTGTGACCACACCTCAAATCTGACATGCCTCTACTGCGTTAATGTGTTTTTTCAAGTACGGTGACCAGATGACCGAGGCGTATTCCAGTTTGGCAGAGCCAGATTAAGGCAACTCGCGGCCCAGGGCTATACATTTTTTGAGGCCCCCTAGGCAAAACCTCTGGTAAAATGCATACAATAAAATAAATTATAAACAAATGAGTTTCATGAAAATAATTAAATAAACTTCTTGTTTTTTCTCGATTTTGAACAATGATATTTATTATTATACTTACAAATAATAATATGTGTATTATACATTCATACATTTAAGAAACACATTCTTTTGCAATTTTGCGTTTGAGAATTCTTTTATTAGATCTTCAAAAGATGACGATCTTTCTCGATTGCCAATAAACTGAGACCAGTTAATCTTTCATCACCCATAGTTGAACGAAGTTCTGATTTTACCCTAGATAGAGTTGAGAAAGATCGTTCAGCTTCACAGTTTGTGATGAGAGGGTTTAAGAAGAGTCTAAAAGCAATATCTACATTTGGAAAAATCGACGTTATGTCTGAATCTGACATCCATTTCAAAACAGTTACAGCTGATAATTTTTTGTCTTTGTGAGCAGATTTCAAGAAAGGAACAAGTTGTTCCAGTTTAGTTTGATGTTTTAAAGTGCCTGCAAGCTCTCATAAGAAAACCTAATGTTTTGTTCACACTACTAATCATATCATCAATGTACGCATTAAACGTAAGCCTACTTACATACAATATTCCTAGGTCCCTAATTGTTTCTACCCTCTCAAGTTCAATACCGTCGATGTAGTAACGGTAGCGTAGTACAACGTTTTTTTAGGTAAGGATAGAACCTTACATTTAGAGGCGTTAAGGCTCAATTTGTTCCACTTGCACCATTCATTTAGGTTTGTCTAAATAATTTTGGAGGCTTTCACGTGATCGTAGGTTAGCTATAGGTGAGTACATTTTTACATCAGCAGCATAAAGTAGATAATAGCAATATAGGGGTAACGAGATGTCGTTCATTTTTATTTGAAACAACAAGGGTCCTCAGTTAGAACCTTGATGTACAGCTGATTTAGGAATAAATGGGTCCGATGCGTAACCTACGTATTGCACAGTATGTTGACATTCTTTAAAGTATGACGCTATAAGAGTAACAAGTTTATCGGGGACATTCATGTTGTGGAGTTTTCGCAGTAGTATTTGGTGATCGAGCTTGTCAAAAGCCTTATAAATGACGTCTACCTGATCATAGTCTAGAAGAATGTGCTTAATATTTTGGGTGAAAACTAATAAATTTGTGGGGGTAGATTTGCAGGGGATAAAACCATGTTGATGTGTAGAGATTTGTGGTGCCATTATGTCGTAAATAATTTCATGAAAGAAAATTTCGAAAATTTTGGAGAAGTTATTGACTATTGCTATTGATCTGTAGTTAATGACACCAGTTTGTAATCCCTTTTTAAATATAGGACACACTTTCGCTTTTTTCTTATCTCCGGAAATGTGCCCTTTTGTAGTGCTAGATTGTATAAATATCTGAGGGGGGGAATGAGTACACATGCGCAGTCTTTGACAACAAAGGCTGGGATGAGGTCAGTTCCAGCAGTTTTTTTATTTACTAACTTCGTGATAGCTGTGTAGACATCATTCTCATCTATTTGAATGACATCTGCAGAAATCTCTTGACAAAGTCCATCTGCAAAATGTAGTCTAGTATTTGATTTGTTATAAACGCTGTTAAAGTACAAGACTTCTTACTATTTCTGGAGGTGAGATTATTTCGTTATTATCATAAAAATTCATATTCGGGCTCCTGTGATTACTCCTTTGTCTATTTATATAAGACCTGAACGCAGAGGGTTCTACGATTATATTTACTTTCTCAGTAATCGTAAATGTATTATTCGATTCGCTTTTTCATATCGGCCCTGAGCTTTACAAACATATCTAAGTAGTAGCGACTGCCAGTATCCGAAAATTTTAATCTAAACCTATCCTTTTCAGCGAAATCAGAAATGATGTCTCTCGTATACCATGAAGGAAAACAATCCTTGGTAGTTTTCATTTGGTATATTGGTACCGTTGTATGAAGGATGTTATATATTAGAGCATGAAACTCTGAACAAGCCTGATCAATAGTTTCGCACGTTTACAGGGACGACCAATCAGTGTTACCTAGTCCAAGATACAGTTCAGGATAATTTGTTCGATTAAAATTATATCTTCTAGAAGTTGAGTTCTCAACAAATCGTTGAGCTATGATTTTATTGTTAATGTGAAATCGTATGAGAAGGGATGGGTGGTATTTGCTCTCAGGTACTATAGGTTCATGAACTCTACTCACTTGAATTGTTATATTGGCGAAAACAAGATCAAGATATCTGTTATTACAGTTATCTATAGAGCTAAATTGCGCTAGTTTAAAGAATTGGCAAAAAGAGGTGAAAATTTCTGACTGACTGTCAAATGAATTATTGTTAACATGATCTTTGAAGCATGAGACGTTGAAGTCCCCTACAATAATTAATTTGTCAGACAAGTTCTGCAACATAATTATTGAATCTAGAATACTTTTAAAGATGGTAATAGAAATTCCAAGCGGAATGCATATAACAATAAGCATTATTGAGATAGTAAAGCTGTATATTTTTACTTCTACTATATTAATTCCAGAGGCACCTTGAACGAAAGAGGACAAGTTAAACCTGGAGCACATTAAAGCATTTCCAATTGCGAGAAGAACAACACCACCCACTCTGTCCACTCGGTCATCGCTGAAAACCTGGAAAGCATTAGCATAACAAAATTTTGTATTATTAACTGTCGAATTAAGCCACGTTTCGGTAAAAGCTAACGCATCATAATCAAAAATACTATCAGATTTAATTAACAGATATAGCTTATATCAATACCTCTCACGTTCTGATAATACACTCTTATTTCCGAAGTGTTTACGTTTGTGGCATCAATGCTGATATCCTGCTGGTAACTATGATTGGTACTCCGTTCCTGTACGTAATGCGAAGGTCCTTTTCCCCTCTCCCAAGACTTTCTGCCAGTGTTCGGTTTTGTTCCGCATAGTGTTTCTGCTGCAACGTCGTCTGATCTAAAGATATTTTGATGTTCTTGAGTAATCTCCGTACGGCTTTTGTCTTTACCAGCTTTATAAATGCTTGTATGGTCATCGAAGCGAGTTCCTCCGCTTGAAACCTGACTTTGACCGGGCGTACGATGGTCTATGACTGTACACCGATTCGAGAAGGACGCATAGAATCAGTGGAGATTTCAGGATGTTCCGGATTTATGGTTTTGAGAATATTGACGACAACTTTGTGATCACTATATTCAAGGGAGTCCTCTGCCGTGCGAGTAGGTTCTGGTAAATTAAATAGTAACAAATTTTTCTTACGTGATGTGCGCATAGCGATCTCCTTGATACAGGATTCAATATTGTTTGAGCTTGGGGTTGAGGCAGCTTGAGAGTTTTGAAATTTGATTTCCATATCCTTAATTTACTTGTCGATATTATGTTTAAGTACATGAACTTTTATTTGTATTGTGAAAATAGTTTAAAAAATGACTCCAGATTACAATGGAATAAAATCTCATTCAATTCCTACTCACTTCGGAAAAGCTCAAATAGAGTTATTAAAAAACGCAATTGGAGCAGGATGCTGATTAAATCAGAGAAACTGGGTCATCTGGTAAGTGTTCTGATACTAACCGTAGATAGAGTGTATTATGTTATTACACTCACCAATAGAATTGAAGATGACCACCAAGATGAAGACCAGAGTATAAATGAGCTTCATTTTTCCCAAGTACAGGAAAATTTTTTTGATTAACAGTGAACTAATGGATACTCTGGTGATTTGTTAGACTATACCTACATATAACAGTCGTTTTCTCATTGACTATAGGCTACAAGTTTTTCCTTTCAAGATACTTACATTTCAAAAGCCAATTGCAAGGAGAGAAATTTGATTACTAAATCCGTTAAAAATGATGTCACAGTTTATAAGATCTCACATTTGAGGAAAAGCTGGTTTTTACATTAAACAAAAATAGTATAAATTCTGCAAAAAATGTAAAAGGAATCAGAAAGACAGATATCATTCTTGCACATATTTGAACAAATGTTTTAGAAGTTGTTTAAGCAATTTTTAATCATTGAGAGATGAATTTCAACAGAAATATCTAGCAAACATAGTTTTTTTCAAATCATATCTGTCTACATCTGAATGAGTAAGAATTTTCATAATAAAATCAGTACTAAGGAATTCAACTGATAATTCAGTTGATATTTTTTTCAAATAAATCTATTGAAATGGTGAAAAGCATTGCACCAGTTTTCACCAGTCAAGAACTAAAAACTGACTGTATTTTATAGAAATAATGAGCATTTCAGCAAACATAAAAAAACATGCGCCATCATACATAGCCGAAAACGCAGATACTTCAACAACTTCAACTAATAATTAGTTTAATTTTTTTAACAGTGAAACCAGATTTCATGGTTTTAAATATTTCGAGGGTTTTCAATGAATGACAAGGTATTTCAAAGTATTTTATCAGATTTCAATAGAATTTTAACAGATTTCACAGGATTGTAAGGAGTTTCAATCGATCAATCACAATTCCAAACATTTTCAAGAAACTATTTTCTCTTGTTTTTTATAAACGCTCAATTTTTTTCTTAAAGATGTACCTTTCAAATAATTTCAGATTTCAAAGACAGATTAGCAATCTGATAACTTGAAAAATGCGTGCGTGCGTAAAATAATGCATATGTACAAATACTAAATTAAAAAAAAAAGTTTCTACTACATATCACTATACTGAATTTTGCATAGTTTTTGAGGATCGGCGGTTTACAGTGAGTTTTATCATTATATTAATATTCAAAACGATTATATGGAGTATACAAGAGATACACGGGATTACACAAAAAGTTGTAGCGATTACACGAAATTGCTTGGGATTATATGACAGAGTGTGTACGAGATTACCACAATGGTGGCTTTCCACGTGGAAATCTTTCCAAGTACGCTTTTTCAGCATCCGTAAGTTTTCTAACCAGATCAGTATTGTGGATGTTTATTGCGATCATATCTAATTCAGGAAAAGAATAAATTCTACGGATAACATTACCGTGGTACTTGAACCCAAATATATCACCGCGACCATTTATTTGTACCGGAAGTGCTCTGTGAGTCGGTATGGTCCAATATTTTGTGGCTTCACTTCTGTTACGCCCTCTGCCTGTCCAAATTTTTCCATGAAATTTAAGATAATACTTCTCAGGAAATTGGAAAGACCCCCATTTTAATTTCTCCCGCAGACTATCAGGAGCACGTAATTTAGGTAAAGGAGTTCGATTTATTTCTGGACTGGACTGCGAAATTAATTCTGAAAGAAGAAATATAAATGGATAAAGTTTACCGCTTAAAATTTGTTGTAATTAGAATGATATTAAATGGCTGACAATAGGTGAAATATTCACATATTATATTCGACATCTCCGTTCTATATTGATCCAGGTATTGCAGACTAGACTAGAGAACTAAACGTATCCTTGTATGAGGATACGTTCAGTCCTCTTGGCTGCTTACTATATTTATGGAAAAGTGTCTAAGAATGACCCTCCTCGACGAAAAAGGTATGGACTTCGGGACAGTGAAGGTGCGTGGGCTAGCGTTGGCAGATGATAAGGTTCTGATGGCAGAGGCAATCGAAGGCTTGCAAAGAATATTTATCAGAATGAGTACGAGAATGAACAACATAGTCCTTACAATTAACGTGAATAAAACAAAAATTATGGTGTTTAAAGGAAAGGGTAAGAAAATAGTATGCAACATTGCCCTACGCGGTGAGTGGATAGAACAAGTTGGTCGATACGTATATCTTGATAGTCTATTTACTAATGACGGAACGATAGATGGAGAGATGGACAGGCGTATAAACGAGAGTAAAAAAGTTATCGGCAGAGTAAGATTCATTGTCAAAGGTACAAATATATCAATCAAAGCTAAAGTGGTGACATATAGTTCTATTCTCGCACTCACTGTACTGTAGGTTGGAGAAACCTGCGCAATGTGTCCGGTAAAATTCTAATGGACAAATCATATAGTAAGAGAATGCAGTGTGGTGTGCAGGAGACACTGCTTGGCAAGCATGAAATACATTTTTTGAGATGGTTTGGGCATGTTGAGAAAATGAAAGATAAATGACTGATGAAACAAGTATATCAAGTAGGGTGACCATAAAAACACAATTTTTGATTTCTTAGGAGCGGAAGGCAAATGGCGGTAGTTTATGCGATTGTAATAGGCAAATTATTTGTTTATTTATATAACGTAAGATTTGGAATTATTTCAAGGTACCTCTTCGACGAAGGTGTGGATCTCGGGACAGTGAGGGTGCGTGGGTTAGCGTTCGCGGATGATGAGGTTGTTAATTGTTATGACGTAGTCAATCGAAGGCTTTCAAAGAATGTTGAGCAAACTGAATACAAGTATGAAGAGCACGGGCCTCAAAATTAACGTGAATAAACAAAAAATTATGGTCCTTGAAGGAAATCATAAATCTTATATTACTAAATAAATTGGTAAGCTCCAGTGACCTTATAAACTGCAAAAGATATGGCAATTAGGAGAATTTCGTGTAGAAAAATATTTTGTTTGTGTCAGAAGTTTCGGGAACATTCCACAACTTCAAAAAATCTCAAACATTCATAATAAATACTTGATATGTAAGCAAACTGTGTGAATTTTTTGGCTGATGCATGTATTTTTGTTTTCGAGAAAATTTGACTTAAAATATTTGAATGTATGTGAAAATTTGAATTTCGCGCCCAAAAATTGTTGAAAAAATGTATTAGACGTATTTTCAGAATATCTTTAATTTGATCGCAGGTTGATTAAAATCCGGCAAAATAATTCGAGATATACGCAAAAGACTGGAAACCATAAACCTGTCCTTGAAAGGTCATCTTCAAGGTTAAAAGGCTGAAGATTTCAGGAAAAAGTTTTCTTTTTGTTACGTACACATAGGACCAAGTCCGGTTGGATAAGGCTCAAGAGCACTTTTCACATACTTATCCGGCTAGGCCCATTGTATCTGAAATATTGTTTTATTCCGTTCGTAAAAGATCCTATGTTGAAAATATTACAAGATTAAAATGCTGCTATTTGAGTATTAATGGTCACAGAAAATGAAAAATTGGTCAAGGAAAAATCAGGAAATTTTGAAAATAAAGTTTTCGGCCACCTTACCTAATTCTACCAGCAATAACTAGCAAAATAGCAAAATGCAATCCATCTTTATATCTTTCCCATAATATGTTTGACAAAATGAAACATCACTTTAAATGTAATTAACACTGAACATTTTTATATGAGAATCAGCCCTCATGCATGAAATCTACCAAATTTCATATAATTTGACATAAACCTATAATATATTATTGGTATTATATGACTTTGTATTTGTATAAGGCTTTCCCTCCAAATTATGTATCATCTTAAATACAACAAATTTCCATTCAAGTCCCATATCTTATTATTTCTGGAAACCAAAAATTACGTACAATAAGAGGAGTGTGTGTGTGGGGGGGGGGGGGGGTAGAAATAATTTGTCACAGTTAGTTAAAGGCGGCAGGGGGTGTTTGAAAGGGCATACTATCCGTTACGTAATTTAAGTACGGACCCTTAAGGTTTTTAAATGATTTGACCGGACTTCAAAAGATTTGAAGGCTTTTGACATGTTGTAATAGATTCTGAAAAGTTTCTAAAAGTTGCGAGGGATTTCAAAGAACTTCCTACGATTTCCAAAGATTCCAAAGGGGATTTTAACGATTTCGCGGAATTTGTAAGAATTCCAACAGATTTCAAGGCCTTGATTGGATTTCAACATTCTTTCGAAGGTATCGAGAGATTTTAAGGTAATCCAAAGGATTTTCAAGATTTCAGGATTTTGATAATTTATTATGAAGCTGATTATATATTATCCTATAATCTTTTTATATATAATGATCTACAACAAATTTCATATAGTTGCGGAAAAAATGAGAGGAAATTCATTATAAGAAAATTATTATAGACCTATACCGATTTTCCTATAATATTTTTTCGTAAGGGTGGTTCTCTTTTATACTTGATGGAATTTTTCTTAGAACTTCTCTGCTGACTTTTCCCTATTTGAAATCAATGGGAAACTTCATGGTCTTTGCGCAACCCCTAAATATTAAGTGATTTTGCTCAAATTTGGAGGAAATTCTTTTTTGGGCATTTAAACTACACGGGGGGGGGGGGGGCGGGGAGTGCTAAAGAGATCGAAAAGTGAAAAATAAGCGTCTTCTCCAATGTATACATAGTTTCAAATTGTAAATATAAAAACTGTTGTCAATTTACACTTCTGTTATACAGTTTTATTTTTACTAGCCTTACCTTGATGATCCTGATGTTCATGACTCTGTCCAAAAGTTGAAAGTAAGTCCTTTGTTTTGGGTGATGATTGGGGTGATGTTTGGGCTGATGATATGTCTGTGAAAAGACAAGGAAAATTTATGAATTTTCAATGTTATTAATGTTATAAAAATGGTAAAATTGGAATTTGACTATGCCATTTTATTATGTACATGTAAGTTACACCCTATCAATAATCCCGGTATATTGAATCGACGTCAAGTAAAAAAAAATGCGAATACCTGTTTTGGATGTAAATTATACTTGAATATCAACATAAATTTAGTAAAATCAGAGTTTACAAATAGTTATAAAGGACATAATTTTTTCAGTTTGAAAAAAATAGAATCCTTTAATTGTAAAAATATTAGTAAAAGAACGCGATTGTGTAACATTGTGTACTTTACTTGAAAAACGATACAAGGGTGGTGTGAAATTTGCAAATAGATGACGTCACCTCCATCAAAATAATGTTCATACAAGTGATTAAAAAATGCAAAAAAATATATATTTATAGACTTAATCTATTTTATCTTACTTCAAAGTCACAATTGATAATTAAAATCTTTAATTTGAGAGAAATATGTGATGCGGGATCTAGAGGGTGACTATTTATAAAACTGATTTAAATACCCTGCAAATCCCGAATTTTTGAACTTCTCTCTCTAAGAGATATTTCTTTTTCTAATGTAAAAAACTTCCAAAATTTTGTATTTTAAAGAAAAGAATTTCATGATAAGGCTTCGAAACATCAAAATTTGGCAAAGAGCGATCAAAATTCAATCTTGTAAGGTAAAAAGTTTCCATTAAAAAAAAAACACGATAAAACACTTATTAATATAATTAAGTCTTAAAAATCTTTCTGACTATTGCCCGTGCAAAAAATCCAATCAGGGATGCGGCCACCTAGTACGCGGGTGGATATCCCCAGTTCCAGTGATGCCAATGTTGGCGCCTTTTGCTACTGCGCTTGCGTTTAGGCCACGCACTGGTTGGCCGCAGTTAGCGCGCAATTCGAAATTTTAATTAAAAACAGTTCTTGTAATTTAAATAAATAATCATTGAAAAATGCACAAAAATGTATATAAATTGTACAACTTCTGATTTTAGACTTCTGAAATTAAACTTTCTGTGAAGTATAAGTTATTCTTTGGAAGTCAAAGAAAATAAACTGTTATTTAAAAAATATATGTGTTATAAATTTTTTTTCTTGTCTAAAATCAGAAATTGTACAATTTATATACATTCTTGTGCATTTTTCAATAATTATTTATTTAAATGACAAGAATTGTTTTTAATTCCAATTTTGAATTGCGCGCCAACTGCGGCCAACCAGTGCGCGGCTCGAAAGCAAGCGCAGTAGCAAAAGGCGCCAACATTAGCATCACTGCCCAGTTCTAACCGGGCATCGCACAGTGGGTGAAGAGACCGGGTTCTGTGGCTAAAAGTCGGAAAACACATAAAAATCGACACTGTTTACGAATCTGGAGAAAGAATTAAAAAAAAATAATTGATCAAATCCATAATGGAGGAACAAAGCGTTAAAAAATATTTTGAAAAAAAATTCCGAACACACAATGAAATATTTGTGTCCTCAGTTAGCCTATAATAATACTAGTTTCTAGGATCTACCACGAGGAGATTGCAGTGCAAATATAAAAATGTCTTACATTTTTTTTTAATTTTAATTTGCTGTTCGCGTTTTTTTTTCACTTTTAATTATAAACTTTGTGGTTTTTGGGGTTCTTTCGGTGTGAGTTCCCCTAGCCTCTTACGTTAAACTCTTTCTCAGCATTATTTAACTCAAATCTTGCTGACATTCTGTTTGCAACTTGAAACTTTGCATCACGTTTAGATTTGAGAGATCTTATACTGATCATTAGAGATATAACGTCTAATTCTGGGATATTTTGAATATTTGAATTCACTTTCAATACAATGTAATTGTTAAAATGCTGCGCATTAGAGCCTTGAAGTACTCAGGGCTGCGCAATAGAGACACACGAGACATAATACTGCGCAGTAGATACCAATGATATACAGGGATACATAGTAGGTATTTATAGGAGATGGAGCTGCGCAGTACACTTTTGTGGTAATTACGCTGCGCAGTGGAATCCTGTAGTGGGGAGGACTGCGTGGCAGAGCCCTAGGATATGTAAGGCTGCACAGTAGAGATCTACGATATGTCGGAAGGCGCAGTAGAGACCTATGCTACAGAAGTAGTACTTCCTGCTATATATAGGGGTGCTTAGTAGAGACCTATGATACAAAAGGCTGCACATTACGTTATTTAGCGGCTTTTAACAATATATTTTTTAAATCGATAGTAATAATAATAAAACTTTATGAAAATATAAGCGTACGCACTCTTGTATTTCACTCTAGAAGTTTCGGAACAGATTTTTTTACTTGTAAACAAAAATTTTTGAAACAAAAAATTTGTTGAAAAAAATGACCTTTTTCTGCGCAAAATATTGGCGCTTGTGGCCTTTTGTACGATGGACGGACTGACGGACGGACACCCAACCGAAACCTTGAGGGTTTCAGCCCGGGCTACGAAACCCTAAAAACAAAACTTCAATCATTTAAAGATTTGCTAAAGTTGAATCTGAATTTATTTCAAGAAGATACCAACATCAGCTAGTGCTTAAAGCACGAATGAATAGCAAGGAGTGGTATCACCCTATGTGTTTGGTGAGCAGAGAGTTTAACTTTGCAAAATCGATAGAAGTTTTATTCAATAAGTTAAAACACTGGAAAAAAATTAATTTTGTTTGTTTCGAGAATTTAAGGAAGCCAATTTCTCTTTACAGACCTAATCATTGTTTAAATTATACTTTGCAAATAATTATTTATACTGCATCATGTCTCTTATAAAATTTGTAATTTCTACAAAAAAGTATTCTGACTAGTGCCCAGTCGGCTCTCGACCATGAAATCTAACCAGGGTCCGATTCTCGACTGGGTGAATTGAGAACAAACACCACAATACCCCACAGGCGAATGACCTGCTTCGTTCCCAATCTCCGCGTGCCTAAAAATAAATGTCGAGCCCTAATATACACCCAAAGAAATCTCACAATGTTTTAAACGCCAGAGATTTTATTATATCTCTGATGTGTGCCACGCTACTTCACAGTGCGTGAAGTGCGGAGGTGTACATCTGAACTAAAGTGCGAAAAATGTTGTGAAGCGCCCGCCACTTGCGCTAGTTTTGATGGAAACTACCCTGATAATTACAGAGGTTGTTCTGTTTTTAAAAAAGGTTTGCAGAAAACTGACCATTGACAAATTGAAACCTCATAATTTAGGTCAAGAAACATCTCATTATAAACTAGCTGCACATATGACACAAAAAGGAAATCCTACATGCAAACACACTCCTCTAGTCAGTGTCCAGCTACCGCAAAAATTAGCACTCTACAGCGCTACCGTTGCCTATGCATACATTACAAGGACACGCGATCAGATCTCAAACTGTGTATTTTCCCAAAATATCGAGAATTACTAATACTTAAGGTAAAGCACCTATCGCCACAAAAATTTCCTCTCCAAAAAATAAACTCATTTCGGCAATCGCTCCCAATAAAAATGAACCCTCCCAGGTTATTAAGATAAATTTACTAAACATCTTGAAAAGAGCTACAACTTTGACCACCGATATGATAAGGGGTATGGGGGGGGGGGGCGATTAACATTTCCGAAGCTATAAATTCAACTGCCGAAAATAATTTTTTGGGATGCTCAGGGTATCATTAAGAAAAGACATGAATTAGACACATACCTCTACATTGTAGAGGTAAGAAAATTAAACATTTTAGGTGGATTTTATTCTTCTAGAGTCTACAAGAATAAAATCCACCTAAAATGTTTAATAAAATAGTGGAATGGAAAAACTCCATGAAATACCTCGGGGGTAAACTACATAAGTATCGAAACTGTAAACAACACATCCCAGGAAACTAAAGGAAAAGCACTCGAGGTCATCTCGCGTTTAAGTCTTATTATGAGCGGACATTCTAGTCTAAAACTGCATCAGTAAGTCAGACATATCGGCCAAATGCTAGGCTCAAATTAAATTAAGAGTTAAACTATATACTTTTGATTTTACCATCTTAGATATTAAGCGGAAAATCTATCTCGTTATTAGAGCGCATGCGCAGCTCGCGATGTTACACATGTGAACTGGTGGACAAATGATTATCGAGGTTTTTTCCACAGTTACTAATAATAACGATAATAATAATGTCATTTGTTTGTACAGAGTTAAATTTTTATTGGAGGAAGTATATTTTTTTTCAGAGAAACCTTCATAGTGGAGCAAATCCTGTTGCGTAGCCAAGTGGATGACCAATAATAGTATTTTTCCCAGGCTGTAGAGCTTTTAAAGGAGATGATGAAGAGGTTGAGAAGATACCTGCATAAGAACAGGTTAGAGCTGAATGCGGAAAAGTACAAGCTTATGGTGTTAAGAAAAGGAGGGGGAAGGGATAAGGGAGGGGAGTGGAAGTGGATGGGAGAGGCGGCGCAGGAGGTGAAAGAGTTTGTGTACCTGGGTTTCTTGTTTCGGAGGAATGTGGGAGTGGATGACCACATAAAAGAGAGAGTGAGGAGAGCAAATGTGGTGATGAGGCAGGTGTGGGGGTTGGGGAAGAAGTTATTGGCAGATGATTTTGGGAGAAGAATGAAATTGTTTGACTCACTAGTGATGAGTGTGCTATTGTATGGAGTAGAGGTGTGGGGGTGGAAGGAAAGCGAAGAGGTAAATAGAACACAGGAGAGGTATGTAAGTGGACACTGGGGTTGGCAAGGAACACGCCTAATTATATTGTCAGGAGGGAGACGCGGAGAACGAGTGTAGGGATTCTAACGGGGAGTCGGGCGTGTAAATATGAGGAAAAATGTATGGAAGAGGGGGAAAGTAAACTGGTTGGGGAGTGTTGGTGGGTGAAGGAGAACAGGAGAGGGGGTGGAAAGATGGAGATTGAAAGGGAAAGGTATTTTAGAACGAATGGGCTGCAGATGGATGAGAGAGAAAAGACAGCAGGGGAAAAAAGAATAAGAGAGTCAACGTTTAACGGGAATTATGTGTGGATTATGCCAAAGGCGAGAGCGCAATATTTATGTGAGAAAGGAGAGAAAGGAAGTCAGGAGCTTATAGTGACGATGAGATGTGGGTGCATGGAGCGTTTTAATAGGTTCTGGCTCTCTAGGGAAAAGAGGATGTGTGAACTGTGCGGGAAGGGGGATGCAAGAGTGGAGCACTGGTTGGAGGAGTGCGTAGAGGTGGAAAGGAGTGGGATAAGCATGAAGGTATTGATACATGAAAGCGGGGACAAAAGGGCAGTAACATGGGTGAAGGGAGTGTTGGGTAAGATGGAGAAGAAGAGAAGGGAGACAGAGGAATGGAGAAGGAAAGATTGTAAATAGAAGAGGAAGTAGATATAAGTGATATGTAAATATTGTAAATAGTAGATAAGTGCGAGAGAGAAAGTAGGGACATGCGAGCGAGGCGAGGCGAACCGAGGAAGGCAAGGCGATAAGAGCGGGCGGTCTTAGAGATAAGGTATGGATGGATGCTAGTTTTAAGAACATTCTTTAAAAAATGAAAGTGTAAGCAAGTTAATTTTTTAAGGCCATCAGGCTGAAAAATAAACGTTTATCTAGAATTTTTTCCATATGTCAGAAAGTTTCTCGTATACGTGGCGGTAAACGTGATTAGAGTTTCATGAAACCACATTTCGTACCGGTACTTTAATTAAAAAAACTAAATAGATTTTTGTATTCTGCATACTTTCTATTGACACACAAGGGAAATAAATTATGTAAACTTCTATTAATTTTTCGGTATTGCAAGTCTTTAGTAAGCCGATAAGCCTATGTCGTCATTTTGAGTATGTGTGCTGCTTCCTGTGTCAGAAAATAGAACATTTTTATTTTGAAGTTATGATTTTCAAGCTGCTCGAACTAACATGCAGAATTTTTTAATTTACCTAGAGATTGGACAGCCTGCCCGACCTCTAGTGTGAACGTCCTTTTGGCAGTGATTCTTAAGTCGGACGATTAACCCATTAACGACGAAGAACTCCGATTTTTTAAATTCATTTTCAAGTCTCATTATTAAGATGAAGAAGTGAGAACTTTTGAACCAAAACCCTGTTCCCTACTACTTTTGGGTATGCTCCTCCAGAATCTATACTCAAATTTGAAATATCTCCTCCAGAAAATTAAATATGGCGGCTTTTATGTCAAAAAATATGAAAATGTCGAGAAAAAATGTTTTTCATGATTTTTTTTCACGTTGAAATCGCGACAAAACTTCACACTTTCTTCAACCCTCGGTGCAAAAAAATCGTATATTTTGAAAGTAGACTTTTGGTTTTTATCATAAAAGTCGTTATCATTTTCAAAATGATGAGTTTTCACTTGGAAATTTTGAAAAAATATAGGTGTGTGGAGTGGACGCTTCACTCAGATTCCAACGAATAGTGGTAAAAATGGCTGTACATAGGTTTTTGGGATCGCTGAATCCGAATCTAGTGCCAGATTTTCGAAATTACTTTTAATATTCTAATGTAGTATATTGTTGAGCCTATTTGTTTTAAATAGCAATTTTAAATACATAAAAATAATGTCTGACTATTGGAACACATGCTGTCTGCCCACTAAAAATCTGGTCGGACCACTGGTGTTTTCTTAACTTTTTCTCTAAAAACCTTTTTTTCTTTCAAAATAGAATTTGACTTAAAAATAAATAGCAGAAATAACTTTATAAATAAATATAGAGTCCAAAAATGTGAATCATTGTTTGAAAAAAGTTAAAAATAAGTCCCTACAACGATTTAAATATGAGGGTAATGGCATTTGTCCGACTACTGGTACGTTTACCCTATTTGGGAGGAACAGCTGTAAAATGTACTTAAAATAATGGATACCTTATGTTATATTATATTTACCAATAAAATTGAAGATGCCCACAAAGATGAGGACAAGAGTATGAAAAACCATCATTTTTCCAAGCTCAGGAAAAACTGGTTAACAAACTAAAGAATAATTTAGTAGATCATTCGAGTATTTACACTGTAGTCGTTATCTCTTTGATGGTAGTAAGCGTCAATCTTCTCTTTGTGAGATATTTATACTTCATTACTTAGTTTCTAGGAGAGAAATATAGTTACCAAATTCGTTAGATATGATGTCACAA
This sequence comes from Andricus curvator, assembly GCA_932195095.1. NCBI lineage: Eukaryota > Metazoa > Arthropoda > Insecta > Hymenoptera > Cynipidae > Andricus > Andricus curvator. The sequence continues at coordinate 20,343 of CAKNYM010048528.1, forward strand.
TTTATAACATTATCTATGACGTTTTAGGGTAACCTTGTTTTTACATGAAAACGTTAATATTTGTTTTACGAAATATCTTGGAAGAATGGGAAAGACGGATATCACTATTTTAAATGTTTGGTCGAATGATTTAGAAATCATTCAATCAATTTTTGCATTTACTGAAATGTCCTATTGTTTTAAAAGGATGTTTTTTGACACGATTGAAATTTTCTCTTTCATTCAAGGCCAAGAACACCTTCATTTATCTCAAAAAGAATCTTATCGCAGTAAACATTATCTTTTTGCGACAATTTCCATTTATTTTTTTAGTCAGATAGAGGGTTCCTCACTCACGGAAAAAAGTAGATAGTTAGATTCACTTTTATTTATTGTTAACTTGAAGTTTACTTGTTCGCATTGCACAAGAAACAATTCAAATAGTTTTTGATACTGAATGAGATAGTGATCTCAAAATATACAAAGTCTAAAGTCAGCATTACTACTTCAAATTGTAAAAAGAAAGATTACTAGAACAAGTAGCTTCAATAACTATTTGAAATAGTACATTTGAACATATAAACTGTATGAATAACTAATTTTCATAGTAAGCAAAGAATTGTGAGTTTGACTTTTGCAAGTGAGTTCGATCTGCTTTTTCGCATTGCAATAAGCACTGCGCGAGATTGTTAGCCTTACTATTTGAAATTGTAAGTAAGTTCAGTGGCACAACTAGAAACTTGTAGGCTCGGTCCGCAAAATTTTTTAGGCGGTCCGTTTCAAATTGAAAAAGAAGGACGACTTATAACTTGCTTATCAGTAAAACAACAGATTTTCGCTTCACAATCTATAAGACAGACCGCGCACTGACATTTTACAAAATTAAATAAATTATCGGAAACTATTTTATAATGTTTTCTCTTTTATCATAATATCAGTTGAGATAATTATTATAAATGAACATAGTGAATAACTCTACTTTATACTTCAATACTGTTTTTTTGTTTTGTACAAAATTTAAAAATATTCTGGAGAATTATATATAAAAAGAATACTTTTTTTACATTATTTCTACTATGGAATTTTCTGCTTGTGATATTTTTAATTTCTTACAACACTAAAATTGATTAGGATCGTACATGATTAAGCCACCTAGGTTCAAATATTATATTATTTGGAAGAATTTTTTTTTAGTAGAATAATACATTGTTTTCGACATATCATTTTTTGAACCAATAATTAAAAAATAATTTGTAATAAAATTTGAGTTCAAATTAATTTCCAATTTTAACCTAGTAATAATTTTTTCAACCTTTTCACATTGATATTTGTAAAAATTACTACCATTTCATGAAAACAAAAAATATATTTTGTAATTTTTTTTTCAGATTTTCAACAACAATAAAATCTACCATACTACTATGATATCGCGATCTTTGATATTACAGGGATCACAGCGTAAAAGGAGCTCAAAAAAGGGGAAATAGGGTGGTTTTCGCACGAAAAATCTGGAAAATAGGGGAAAGATTACACATTTATTTTCATAGGTCGAAAAGAACAAACAACCTTTTCGTAAGAAATTTTACATTTTTAAATAACTTTTAATGATTTTTCAATGATTTCTGCCACTAAACATTTATTTTTAAAAATTGGATATACTTAGATCGTTGGAAACCCATCCACAGTGAAATAAAAAAGTCAGGGAAAAAATAAAAATAGTTAAATACACAATTTTGATATGTGTGACATCGTTCTCATAAATATTTCTTTCCAAGATTTGTCATTTCATCCTTACTATAATTAATACTTTCAATCTAAATTTAACACAATTGAAATCAGTTAATATCTTCTGTTCTCTTTCTTAAATTTACAATTAAACAATTTTTTTTGATAAAAAAAAAAAATCTCCTTATTGAAAACTTTTGGAAAATATAAAAAAACATGTTTTTTGGATTGATTCGAACCTGAAATTGAGTCACCTTGAACCAAAGAAACATGTTATTATTTTTTATCCATGGGAAACATTTTTTTCGTGGTTTTTATAACGTTCGAAAATAGCAAAAAAAGATATGAAATCCCAAAAATCCTAATTCACAACAAACATTTTTTTCCGAAAAAGAAAAATGTTTCTTTGGTTCAAGCTGAATAAATTTCAGTTTCGACATATTCAACTTTTTTTTAAATGTGTGCATATGACTCAATCCAAAAAAAACATGTTTTTGCACATTTTCAAAAAAATTGTAACTGAGCAAGAAATTTATTTTTAACTTTCGCAATTTCAAATTTCCAAAGTGTAAGATAATTTTTGAACAAAATAGTTGAATTGTTGAATTAAGAACAAAAGATTTTAACCAAAAATCGAATAGTTATATTTTCGTTTCAAAAAATTAATTTTCAATTGAAAAAACTGAATTTTCTCCCAAATTGTTGAATTTTCTACAATGCAGTTGATTTTTCAACACGAAAATATGAACTAATAATTAAGAAGTTAATTTTTAACCAAAAATTACAATCGTTAGTTAAAAAACCTATTTTTTAACAAACAAGAAAAAACTTTAACTAAAAAGATGAATTTTTAACTAAGAAATGAATTTTTAACAAAGTTGTTCAAAAATCACCAAACTATTGAATTTTCCAGAGAAAATTCAAATTTTCTACAAAACATTTGAATCTTTAACCCAAAAACACGAATTTTCAACAAGAGTTGAGTTTTCAACCAAAAAAGATTTTTTAGCCAATGAAGAAAAAAAAATTGTATTCAAAATGTCGCATTTTAAAGCAAGAAGATTATTTTTCTACAAAAAAGGACGAATTTTTAACAGATTACATAAATTTTTAATCAAATATTTGAATTTTCAAAATAAAAAAGATCAACTTTGAACCAAAAATGAAATTGCTACATTTTCACTTCAAGAAACTAATTTTCAAATGAAAAAACCAATTTTCTACCTATTTCTTGAATTTTCGTGCCAAGAAAAGTACTTTCTATAATACACTCGAATTTTTAACTTAAAAATGTAAGCTTTCAATACATAAAATAATTTTCAATCAAAAATTGCAATTTTCAGTTTATAAAAGTGCATTTTTAACAAATTAGTTTGATTTTTAACCAAAAAGACAGCTTTTCAACAAAATAAATATATTTCCAACCAAATAGTTACATTTTTAACCAACTTTCTGCCAAAAAATATAACTTTTGAACGAAATTTGAACATGCAAACAAATAGTTGAATTTCCAACTAAAAAAGATCAATTTTCAAACACCAATGGAATAGTTCAATTGTGAGTTTAAAACAATTAATTTTCAACCAAAAAAAGTTTCAACAATAGTTACATTTTCAAGTAAAAATTTAAAAAAAATAAAAATTGCTCAAGTTAGAACATTTAAAATTGCAGTTGATGAGTTTGGAATATTCCATTTTTTAATTAGGTATTCAACTTTGTACATTTCAACTAAAATGTATTAATCTTCTAATACTTATTTAAAAAATAATACATATTTTGTAACTGTTCCAATTTTATATTGGATAATAACTTTTGTCGGCAGTTTTCAAATTTTCAACTTGCTTTAAAATGTTTCATCTGCAAATTTGTTTAAGAGTATTCATTTTTAGTGGTCTCAACTTGGAACGTGTACCTTATTTATTTATTGATAAATAATTTATTTAAGTGCTATAATTGCTTTAATTATTATTCAATAATGGGTACAATTTCAAATATCGTATATTTAAAGAGAAAAGGGGAAAAGGGGGAAGGTTTTTGAGAATATGGGGAAAAAGGGGTATTTCAAGAAAAAAGGGGAAACTAAGAAAAACAGGGGAAGACTGTGCACCCTGATATCAATTTCTCGGAACCGAATTTTTTTGTTTTGTTTTAAACAGTTTTGATTCTAATTCAGCATCCCCATATCTCAAGAGAAAAATTTTATTTGTGCAAAAAATTTAAATTTAAATCACAATTCAACGTTTGTCTCATCTTAAAATAGTGATTTCGATTTTGCATTTGATATATTATTGCGATTTTTAAACTATTTTTTATGTATTAATCAATTATGTAAATGAATGTTGCGTTTTAAATAAAGTGAGATGATAATAAAATCAAATCAAAATTCCAAAACTTTCATTCGAAAACATTTTTTCAAGCCTTAATTTTCAATAATACAAAATATGTACTTTTTAAAAATTGTAATTCAATTCATTTTATAATAATATACATATAAATTACTAATAATATATTTACTGTGTGAGTTAATACTTCTAAGCAAAATATTTTTCCCAAGCTCATTAGAAAATATTAGAAATCATCAGTAAGAGATTAATTAAAAAAATTGTAAGTAATTATTTATTATAATTTCTTAGCTGGCCACGTTTTTCTCAGAGAAACAGCATGGCCGATAGTTTGTCAGAAAAATCTAAGCGGTTCCGTAGCTCACTTGACTAACACGTGCGCTAGATTTAGGTTTTAGGACAGGTTTTAGGTAGTTAGGTAGGGTTCGATTCCCCAGCGGGGGCGATTTTTCAAAGCGTTTAAGCGTGCGATCATATGTGTAAGCCTCTGTGCGTGCAATTGTGTAAGAATAATCGTAAATTAAGTGCAGTAATCATATATAAAATAATTTTTTCCTTGTCAAATCGATCGACGTTTCACATCATTTTTGTTGTCGAAAGTTACGAGCTAATCTATTTATAAATCGTGTATAGAATTGTATAGAAGTATAGAAAGTATATAATTGAAAGGCAACTTTCAATTTTTATCTGGAAATTCATTCAGTTTCGGTAGTTGTATAATACAGCTTGAACTAATGTATGGAGTTTTTTTAATATACCAGATTTGAAGGTATCAAATATTTCGCGGATTTTCAACAGATTATAAAAAATTTCCGGTGGTTTGATCCATGTTCACGTTTCGGTTTGGAACGTTCCGAGCTAGGAACAAAAACGGAACCAAAACCGAAGCGTATCCGTTTCGATACCTGTTAAAATTCCTTTTTCGAGTAAAGGGCATGCCACCCCCCAATTTCGTAAAGAATAAGATTTCCTAATGGCTTGAGCCAAATCGGTTGATATTGAGACGTGTCGCAAACGTCCGGAAAATTCCAAAGGATTAACATAGGCGCATTTTTGTTTTCAGAAAAAGGAGATTCACATTTCTCTGTTTAAACTTAGCTTGCGGGAGATTTTCAGAATTTCTTGAGGAGTCTCCAACGCGTAATTTCCGCTTAATTTCTTTATATTTTGACGCCCCTTCCCCATCTTAGGGCCCCAAAAATGCCATAAAAAACTGAAATTGACAATATTGCGGAAAATAAAGTATATGAGCTCTGTTTTCCCCATTTTTGCCATAAATCATTTTTATTCGACAAGTAAAATATTTTTAAAGGATTTTTAACTAACTTTTGATTTTCTGAGCGATTATATCTTGTTTTATTTTCTATTTGGTTAACTTTGTCGCTTATTAATCTGCATCATTCAGATATGATATTGGCCATCTGGAAGCTAAAAATCAGTTTTTATTTCATTAAGCTTTTTTCATGGTCAATTTGAAATAAGTTGTTTGAAAAAATAATAGCTTTTATGAGAATTTGTATAACATTTAAATATTCAACGATAACCGATACACTTAATAAAATTTGGAAAAAATCAGATTCTTTCACTCATTTCCATAAAAATGTATGATTACTCCTGAATAAATTATTTGAACAATTTTGATAATGGTATTAGCAAAAAATGTTATTCATACCAATGAAAAATTACTGTATAAATTACAGAAAAAGATCAATTTCAAACATTTATTTTAGATCGAAATTATTTGAACAAAAACCATTTTTTTAACAGATGCAAATTAGTTAAATGATAGAATAGGAATATCTGAGTGACGTAGATATTTAACAATAAAAGACCAAGTTGAGCAAAGTAAGCACAGCAACTAGAGTTTTCTACCTCTTCTCAAGAAAAAGTTACCTGTAAAAATTAATTAATTGCTTGAACAATATTGGTAAATTCTTGAAATAATGATCAGTTTCCATATAATTGACAAATTGTCCGATTAAACGTAAACAATTTTCTTTTAATTCTAATAATCAACCGCAAGCTACGTTTAAACCCAAAAACGTGAAAATGATTTTTCCGAAAACAAAAATTTTCCCATGTTAATTTTATGGGATTCTCCGGGCCTTTTCGGCACGTCTTATTATTAACAGTAGTGTCTCACATAACTACATAATATTAATTGTTTGTAGGAGCTACTATCATATGAATTCCTATATTTTAGGTGCTAAACCCTTTAGCAATATTTTTAATCCTATCATCATGATTAACGTATGATAACGCATTTTGGCATATTGCAGTGAAATTGGTGACGCATTAGAAGAAAACGATGCTCCTCCAATTGAGTTTAAAGAAGGCTGCGCAAAATCTGTCAAGTTAGTTATTTTACTTTTATTTTTTTTATTTTAGTACAATACGGCAAAGGAATTATGAACAGTTATAAAATTGTGAGTTACTGTATGTAATTTTCATCTAGGCCCTTTCATTAAGAACTTTGTATCAAGGCCAGTACACGCAAAATCAAGTACAATGGCCAGTCAAAATAATTACGAATTCGTATTATTTTTTATTGAATTTTTTTCTTGCCATTGAGCATATTTTTTCAGTTATCTACTGACAACCGATTATACCAAGAAATATGTTCCGAAAGCAATACCTGAAAATCGTCGGGGGGTAATAGCAAAGCCCCCTTGAATATCGAGGTCGCGAGTTCTCATGCTCACAAGCTACGATGTAATCGCCGTGTTCAAGAGCTGAATGGCACCAGGGTTAACAGATCCTTGAACACCCCGGCCTGCTCCCTCAGTACAGGTGGACAGGCCGGGGTCTCAAAGGAGATATCTTAACGGGGACTTTGGGACACCAGGTCAAATCCCATAGTATGTAGACCCACTCCCTGCAAGCGGGGCTCTGTGGGGGGTGTTTCCATTTTCCTAACTTCTCGTGGGATGAAAATGACCGAATAATACAAAACAAAACAAACTAAAAACAATGAGGGGCCCGTTCCGGGACCCAATTCTAACCCACCGCCAAAAGTGGAAGGCACCTTAGGAAGCAATGCACCGGCGGCGGTACGAACTTTTAATAATGGTGGAGACAATCTTGTCAACACTGTAGAAGTGCAGCTAACGGAACTCTTCGTAAGGAAGAAGCAACGCAGCGGAGCTCAAGGGAAGAGAGACCGCAAAGCGTGTCTAGCAAACAGCAGGTAAGGCACCCTACAGAGAGCAGTGGCTTCGGAAACTTTACCTGGAGCAACTCCTCAGGCTCATACTATAGGCAAGAGGAAGAAAGGTTCCAGAGAAACTCCCCCAAACAGGGAGTTGAAACGGCAAAAGCCCTGGAAACACAGGGCCTTACTTTCGCGCAGATGGCTGAAAAAATGCCCTGGTGAGAGTTGTCGTTGCGTCGGGTTATGCTGAAACCTGTCCAAATCTCGAGGAGTTAAACAGACTGAGGGAGGAAATCTCTAAAGAGATTGAGGCGTTACCCTGCGAGGGGCGCGCCCCCAGATTCAACGATAGTAAAAAGAACTCCAACGTTTAGCCTTAAAGAAGGACAAAACCTGGAGGTCAAGGGGAGGGAGTGTGTGCAAAGGTACCGCAGAGCGACCGTTCTGATTTTCGGTACTCCCGAGAATTCGACGAGCGTCCTGGGGCGCCTCAGCTTTCAGAACCCGTCTCCACTAACCGATTCGTGGAAGGTATACTCCGACAGGCAGGGATCCAGGTCAAAGGGAAGAGGCTGGATTCTAGTCGTTAGTCTTCCCGAATCCTCAATCAGAGCCCATGCGGCTCTGGAGTACCGACCCCATCTATGGGCGGGCAGGGTTACCTTTCTGGTGACCCAACTGTAAACCGCAGGGATACCAGAAGCGTCCGGAGGTGCCCTGAACTAGCCTTTCAATGGCTGAGACGGAAATCCCTGGTTCTAACCAGACGCATGTCAGTTGTGCAGACAGGGCTCACCCTAATTCAAGAACCCTGGTTATACAAGGAAAGAATTAGTGGCTTGTCAGTGTGTGGCACCATATATAAGGTGCCGCGCGAAAACACGCCAAGGGCATGCATAGCCGTCAAGGGTATGGATGCGATTTTGGTGCCTAAGGTCCAGAGAAAGGATAGAGGTGATTATTTCCTCGGCTTATTTCCTAGGCCATGCCTAGGTACCCTCATTCCAATGACAATTCTGATAGATTTCGTCTTAGTGAGAAGATTTCTGGATCAGCATTCTTCTGATGAGTATGTGGCTACGATTTTTTATGTAAACTTTTGACTATGTTACTTTATACTAAAGAGGTCAAATATTATTTTAATTTGTATTTGACGAATTATACGTTGTTGAAGTGAACCGCCTGCTAAATAGCCGTTGCTTCAACAATCAGAAAATATTTATCGACCTGTCGGATCAGGTTTGACTGAACAACCAGAAAATGGGAATCAAACTGATGAAGTACCGATTCTTGAGCGCTCAGAGAGTATCAGATCGGAAGATTTCTGTGGCAGAGAAGCATCAGAGCATGCAGCGTTCCGACATGCAAGGTAAAACGATTTGCGATTTGCTATGATTTTACAAATTAACGTTTTATTTACAGTCGTGTCTCACATAACTATTGAAGATTGATTATTTGTAGGTGCTACTGTCATATGAACTCCTATATTTTAGGTGCTTAAACCCTTTAGCAATATTTTTAATCCTATCATCGTGATTAACGTATGATAACGCATTTTAATATATCGCAGTGGAATTGGTGATGCATCAGAAGAAAGCCATGCTCCTCCGATTGGTTCGAGAGAAGACTGCTCAAATTCTGTCAAGTAAGTTATTTTACATTTAAAAAAAAAATAGTATTACAATACGGCAAAGGAATTGTTACCAGTTATAAAATTATGAGTTACTGTCTGTAATTTTCATGGGCCCTTTCATGAAGGACTTTGTATTAAGGCCAGTACAGGCAAAGTCGAGTAAAATGGCCAGTCAAAATAATTATGAATTTGTATGATTTTTTATTGAATTTTTTGCTTGCAAATGACGTTATTATTATTAACTGTAGAAAAAAACCTCAATAATCCTTTGTCCACCAGTTGACATACGCAACATCGCGAGCTGCGCATGCGCTCTAATAACGAGTTAGATATTTCCGCCTAATATCTCAGATGGTAAAATCAAAAGTATATAGGTTAACTCTTAATTTAATTTGAGCCTAAAATGTACATAAGACACGCGTTAATATATCAGTATGCTTGGCGGTACTGGTTTTATCATTCATTTTCAGGGTTTCGTACCCCCGGACAGACCCTTCGAGTTTCGGCCGAGTGTCTGTCCGTCCGTCCATCGTACTTTTTTCCAAAAGGGGAAAGTAAGAAGAGGGGATTTTTCGATATTTTTTTTGAAATATAAGAACTTTTTTTCAAATTTTTGTTTGAACTTTTTATTTTGAATTTTTTATTGCAGCCACGCTATTGGCCGATATGTCTGACTTACTGATGCAGTTTTAGACTAGAATGTCTGCTCATAATAAGACTTAAACGCGAGATGACCTCGAGTGCTTTTCCTTTAGTTTCCTGGGATGTGTTGTTTACAGTTTCGATACTTATGTAGTTTACCCCCGACGTATTTTATGAAGTTTTTCTATTCCGTCAGTTTATTAAACATTTTAGGTGAATTTTATTATTGTAGACTCTACAAGAACAAAATCCACCTAAAATTTTTAATTTTCTTACCCCTACAATATAGAGGTATGTGTCTAATGCATGCATAGCTTCGGAAATGCCCCCCCCCCCCCTCCTTATCATATCGGTGGTCAAAGTTGTAGCTCTTTTCAAGATGTTCACTAGATTTATTTTAATAACCTGGGAGGGTTGATTTATATTGGGAGCGATTGCCAAAATGATTTTATTTTTTGTGTAGGGAATTTTTGTGGCTCTGTAATTAGCAGGGTAGTTTCCATCACAACTAGCGCAAGTTGTAGTAGTATTAGGCACTTGCGAGATGGATGCAGAAAGCTGTCATCCTTGGGTCGCTCTGTGTCCTCAAGACACACAAGGTTTTCGCCCGCGCTGGCCTGTCATTGTGATTTCATCGTGCCCTGTGACCACCCATCTCACGGTTGTGAGACGTGGCCATAAGTGTGATTTACCGCGGTTCTACTGGGAGCCGGTGTCATTTTTAGATGGCAGTTGCTCTTAGTAGGACCTTGCGGCGGTTGTTTAACCCTTTTTTTAATATATATATATATATATACAGCCCTAAATAAATTTATATAATTCCAATATGCACAAGTTATCACTATCGAAATCGGAAATATTTCTAATAGTTGTACTTGAAATTTTCTACTTACCTTTAGTGGCTGACTTTCATCGAATTGAATTTGTAGAATTTACCCAGCAATTAGGAAAATTTCACTTTCAGGTTTATAGATGTCCGATGAAAAAATGGTAAATAGAAATTTTGTATGCCTTTTTGAAATTAGCAACAATTTGTTTTCTCTACTTATTTTCGTATCACTTGTTGCTTGGCAACAAACCACAAAATATATGAGGTGAATAAAATCCACCGAATTTTGTATATTTTGTGCGTGATCTCTTGTATTTTCATTTTTCAGTAGCATTGGTCTTCTTCTTGAGCCCTGAATAGTTTCATAAAACATTATAATTCAATTCATACCGATATTTTCCTAACTCAATGCTAATTTTTTACGTACATCATAAATGTTTCAAAACTTAATAATTTGATAAGTCACGTGTACAGTCGTATACATATTTCTACTTTGCAGATGCTTTTACATTATTTTACTTTCGATTATAGTCAGTTCAAACATACTTTGTTTTTTCCTACATCCGTATGAACTTGAAAATTGAATTGTCATGCTCAGACTTGTATTCCGCCTTTGTATCACGAAAGTTTGATACGAAACTTTAAAATGTTGCTCGTGGCATATATTATGTTTAACTTACGGGGTATAAATACGACAATTTCAACGAGCTTTCTCATCATTGTCTGAATATTCAGTTCGAGAAAATCTGCGGTCAACTTTTCAAATTCTGCATCATGAGGGTAGCATTCATATTCTCGTTGCTAATATTGGGTGAGTGGTATTTATAAAATTCACAATTAAATAAATCTGATTTACTTCAGTCCAGGCTTAATTGAAAATTCCTTAACTTCAAAAAATCTGATGGGATAACGACATCAATAGTGAGTCACTTACAGAAGCCACTTGAGCTGTGTAAACGGTGATTGTGGACAAAGGAAACATGCATTTTTTTAAGCATTCTAGTCATTCTATATATTTTCTCATTCACTCACTCAAAATTTATTGTAAACATGGCAGAAATTATTAAATGCATCTGAAAAAGATCCTGTCCACACAAAATCCAAAAATTTCACCACCTCCTTGTTGAACATGTTTCAAGTAAATAAATTTTTTCTTGACAAATCACTGTCGAGTAACAGTCAATTTTGCACAAGTTTGAGTCCGATCGACGAAAGTATAAGACAAGTTTGATATTTTTAACTTTTTATTTCACATACTCAGGCGAGAATTTTTGGAAAATGCTTAATAATTAAGGCGTCCACCTGTTGATGCTATTACCTTATTTTTCAAAATACTCATATCGGAAATTAGTATTGATATATTTTATTTTTAAAGCAATTGCAACTTTAGTGACGAATTTCGTTGTGATTGCCCAACCAATTGGCCGTGAGCGTGGTGTCCCCGGTGGCGGTATTTTTTATGATCCAATCCAACAATGCATGAGTAATTGCCTGGTAAGCACACAGAATTTTCATTCTTCTTCTTTTTCACATTGAAAACTTAATTCTTATAAGAAACATATTCACTTATTTAAAAAAATATATGCTTTCAGAAACGTCATCATCACAACTATTGTGCAACTGAAGAATGTCATAAACGAGGTGACTCACACAAACATTTTGATTTATTTAGAATAATTTTAAAACCTAAATTAACATTTTTTGAACGAGAAAATTCTTTCTTGTATAAGGAGCAAATAAGATAAAATCTTTTTTAAAGGTAGAATAATTTGACGAAAACTTTTAATTTTTTTATGAGCTTGTGTGTGCTAAGGACAATATAGAGATTGAGATGTCATGAATGAACAAAAGTTTCTTGGATTTTAAACCGCCAAAAATCGTTAATTTAGGGAAAAAGCCACTGTGAATTTTTTCCCAGGGCTGCTAAACCACCTTCAAACGTGAAAAAAACTTCTCATTTCCTTATATATGATATATAGATACCAAAATTTTTATTTTCTCATTCGAAACTGTAGGGAGCTCGAAAATTAATTTTTTTGTTGAGAAAAAGAGGAGTTTTTTCTTTAATTTTAAGCGGCATTTTTCTACCTCTCTGCACTGATGGTTTTTTACTTTTCTAACGACTTTCTACTATTTTTAAACAAAAATAAATTTGATTTGATCTACCATGTGATGAAATATGGACTTTTTCATTTGAAGATGGTTTATTTAGGCTAACCTAATAGAGATGGAGATTACAATCATTATATTCAAGAATATAAAAATTATTCTCATAAGAAAGTTGAAAATAACTCTGATATGGATACGTATTCTGTTGGCGGAGTTGACATATTTCTTTATTGTTACAATAAATTTGAAATTTTCGAGTATAGTGTTTGTTTTATTAAAAATCTCTATTTTTCACGTTTCCCATTCCTATAAACTTCTTTTAATTAATATATTATCCAGCCCAAAACTAATTCATGTATTTCCACTAAGTAACTATTAGTTTTTCACTATCGACTTAGGAAATATTTCGACTATTGGAATTAGTAATTTTCTACTTATCTTTAGTGGCTCACTTTTCTCTAATTGAGTTGATAGGATTTCATTCTCTTTAATATTCGGAAAGGTCCTATCAAAAACAATAAAATGCTATATTATATATATATATATATATATATATATATAGTTAAAAGTGAAATCACGGTAAAATTTCAGCTGTAACCACGTCTCACGACCGTGAGATAGGTGGTTACATTCTGCGACGAACTCAATGCGATGATCCGGCAAAAGTCTCGTGCCCCCTGAGGACACGGAGCGACCCAAGGACGACCGCCTTCTGCATTTTCCCCGCAAGTGTCTCAGCATTTTGTTGACACGCAGGGATGCTTTTCAGGCTATCAACCAGTGAAACCTTGGCACCTCCAAGAGCGCCGATGATCAAGACGATTAGCTTAACAGAATATTCCGGGTGTAACCGTCGCAACTCCCTTATAAGGTAATAACTCTCTTTCTTTTCTTTCTCCTTGGCTGTGACGTTTATGTCAGCTGGTGCCGAAAATTCGATAACGAACATGGTTCGTTTCTCGAAGTCAAGGAGAACTTGTCAGGCCTCGAGTGCGCAACAGAAATAATTGTTGAGAATATGAAGTTCCAGTATATCCGGCATTTCTCATTTTCGACAATTGACTCGATTTCCCTAGGAGCGTTAGCGGAGCGGTATTTGAACTCATACCGTGAGAGTGACAGAGATGGTAATAAAGCACACTTAGTGCCGCATTGTGCCTTTGGATGTAGGCCGTTCCCGCATGAGTTGGACAACTAGATAGTATGTATCCTAGATGCTCGGGGTGTGCATGACACGCCCTGCAGCTATCATCGGGAATGTCTTGGCTCAAAATGTGGCAACGGTATGCTAGAGTGGAAATGACACCGTATTGACATGCCAAAATAAAGCCCTCCGTGCCAGACTTCAATCCGGGTGATCTAAGGAAAGCAAACGTTAGCTCATACGACATCGACTGATCTTCCACATTCCTGTGGAAGATCCCGTGCATCTTCTTGTTGAGGGGCTGTTCGCGGAAGCTTTTCTCCTGTGCTTTCTTAATCCGGGCCTTCAGGAGTGAGTATTGAATATGGATAAGATATGATGCATTTTGCTCACCCCTAATATTGAAGTCAAGGCCGAGTGTTTCAGTAGCCTCCTCCGCTGCTTTGTACAGAAATGCCCCTTTGCCTACTTCTTCGTGTTTCCTGACCATTTTAAGAAGAGGGTTTTGTCCATTTGCGACCATATGTGCTGTACCCAGGATAATCCTGTTGAAAAGACATTCAAGATTCAGTATTCCGCGACCACCTTGACGGCGTGAGATGTAAAGTCGTGGAACAGAAGACTTAAGGTGCATGCTTTTGTTCATGTGCATAACCTTTCGGGACCCGATATCGAGGGATCTGAGCTCGTCCTTCGTCCATGGAACTACTCCAAATGAGTAGAGTACTACGGGGACGACAAACATGTTCGTTGAAGATACTTTGTTCCTCGCTGACAGTTCGGAAGTTTATATCCGTCGGATGAGACGTTTGTATCTGCATCAGAGAGTATACTTTATAGAGACCACGTCCTGAATGCGGCTCTGTGGCACGCCCAGATATGTATAGGTTTCTCCAGCGCAAAGGTCTCGCATAGCGCTTCTGTCAACGAGCTCAGGATCTTCGGGGATGCCATTAAGTTTTCCTTTCTTCAAATTAACCTTGGCGCATTTCTCTAACCCGAATTCCATTCCAATCTCTTGAGTGTACTCTTTGACAATTTTTAGAGCTAGATGTAGTTTCTCTTGATTTCTAGCATAGATCTTAAGATCATCCATGTAAAATACATGAGTGACCTCATGCTTTCGGTTTGCAGGCTTGCCGCAGAGGTAGCCTTCGGAATGGCGAAGTGCGAGAGATAGTGGCAATAATGTAAGGCAAAAGAGGAGAGGGCTTATGGTCTCGCCCTGAAACACACCTCTCTGAAAGGTGATACTGTTAGTGATCACACGATATTTTCCAGATGAGGTAGTAAATCTGGTTTTCCAAAGCGGCATTAATCTCTCTATGCACCTCACGATGTGTGGATGAACCTTTAGGCTTTCCAACAGACAAAAAGGATATTATTCAAAAGTATAAGAATTTATCTAGGGCTGTATATAACAATTATAAAAAAAAAGATTTTAGAAATGGGAAGCGTGACAACCAAAATAATTATAATAAAAAAAACTCGATTTTGTAACATTTCTAACTTTATTGAAATAATGAGAACGCAATATGCGTCACAATTAAATGACTGGAATCTTTCTTCAAGAATTTAATTCCTTCAAAATACAAAAGAAAAATCAATTTTGTCATCAATTTGTTCATAACAATTGAATACTGTGAGTTCATAAATTTAATGTAAGAGAAATTTTAACAAACGAATCTTCCAGATTAATAACTTAATATATTTTATTAAAATAATTTATAACATTTCGAAAAAAAGATGGGTTCTCTCATAATTTATTGTGATAAGTTGTAGGCTCCGGAAGCTACGATCATGGTTCTTTAAAATCAACCAATCTCAACGCAACTGGAACGTGTACGTCATCCGCTTCTGCTCCTTCTGTCCTAGAAGGTAAGCAAGAGCGGGAAATTTATGCGAGATAACATCGGGCAACACTGTTCCTTGGAGTCAGGTCTCTAGCCGCGGATGATCTTACGCGGCAGACGGGACAGTTGGAGATGAAGTTTCACCTCTGGATACTTTTTTAGAGCTACCAATCTTTGTAGAATGTTATGAGGAACAGTGTTGACCGACCAGATGAAGTGATCCCAGAAGAACAGCCTTTTGCATCCGGTTCGCGATGGAATGAGCTTGACGCTGGCAAGCCGGAATCTTGTTGAGTTGGCTAATAAATGAAGCTTTCATACCTCCAAGACAGCCGATTATGAGAACTACAAGATGGACCTTGAAGCCTTGGTAGAGCCTGCTCAGCTCGAAAAGAAGTGCTTGATATTTCGCCCGTTTTTCTTCCTCCTTTGCCGTGATATTACCATCGGCTGGTGCCGAGAATTCAATCACGTAAATGATCTTGTTCTTCAGATCTTGGAGGACAATATCAGGCTTCGTAGCACTGATACGTTGAGTGGTCGAGAATGAGAAATTCCAGTAGATCTTACACTGATCATTCTCCACAATGGACTCGAGTTCCCCCTGGGCGTATGGCAAGACGGGCAATAGATCAACACCATAGAAGTGCCTCAGATGGTAATATAACACTTTTAGAGCTGCATTGTGTCTCTCTATGTACCCGTATCGTGCATATTTTGAGCATCCACTGAGAACATGTCCAAGTGTTTCTGGCTCTTGCTTGCACGCTCGGCAGTTGGTATCGCCTACAGGTATATTCATTATGCGCTCGCGGTAAACTAAGGTGTCTATAACGCCATCTTGACAGGCAAAAAGAAATCCCTCAGTCTCCGATTTTAATCCAGCAGACTTGAGAAACATGTTGGACAGACCCATCGAGAGCTCTTCTCTACGTATAATGCCGTAGAATTTACCATGAAGGGGCTTGTCAGCATGTTCTCTTAGTAGAAGCGTATGTTCTGCTTCCTGTACACGACTTTTGAGCACCAAAGGTGTTAGTGATGTTAGGCCATGTGTAGTGTCGCTGGAATCAAATGGGAGGCCAAGCTCCTCAGCGGCCCTATCTGCGGCACGATATAGAAACGCCGCAGCATTGACGACTTCATGTTGATGTACTAGTCGCATAAGAAAATCTGTGCTATTTAGAACTGAGCAGGCTGTAGCCAGAACCGTTCTGCGATGAAGACACTCTAAGCTCAGCAAGCCTCTACCCCCTTTATCTCGAGGGAGGTATATTCGAGGTACGGAAGATCTAGGATGATGACTTCGATGGATTGTCATCATCTTGCGTGTGCTTCGGTCAAGTTGCTTCAACTCATCGACGTTCCATTTTACTGCACCAAACGTGTAGAGCATTATTATTATTATTATACCATTAAGCCATTTCCCTTTCGGGGTAGGCGTGACTTGCTCGGTTGGAAAATAGTGTTGATATAGGTATATAGGTATAAAGTGGGTAGGTATATAGGTATGAGGTAGATAGGTATATAAGTGTTAGGTATAGATATTTTAGATTGATCTGGAATTCTCGTGTTATTTATTTAAATGACACGTTTATTCCGCAACACTGCTACGACCCAGGTTGCTGATCAATCTCTCTAGCGATCACCCCAAGTGAAGAGCCTCACAAAATTTTTATGTATGGTTCCCCACTTGGGCCCATTAGTATCCAAGGTCTTTGTTTCAGGCGTCATTCATTCTACTGTCACTCTGTTTACAGACTATTTGTCGCCACACTTTTCTGTCCTGGCATACTACTCTAGCTTCCTCCACGTCCATGCATTTTTTCATGCAAGCTCTTGTGTTTCTATGGTTTCTTATGTCTCTACGGATTAATGTCTCATTTACAGATTCTAACCATTCTTTCGGTGGTCTACCTCTGGGCATTCTGCCATTTACTTTACCTTTATACACTTGTTTGGTCAGTCGTTCATGTTTCATTCTTTCAAGATGTCCGAACCATCTTAACTGATTTCTTTCCCATATGTCAACTAGTGTCTCTGCTGTACCACATTCTTTGAGGATTGTCTCGTTTCGGACTTTGTCCATCAGTGTTTTCCCGCATATTATGCGCAGAGGTTTCATGCCGATCGCGTTAATTTTACTCCTGTTCTTTTCTTGACAGATCCATGTCTCGCTACCGTATAGTATAGTCGGTATGAATATAGAATTATGTATGGCCATTTTAGCTTTTTTTGATATGTTTTTATTTGTTAGGATGGACCCTTCTCTACCGATAACCTGCTTACCCTTCTTTATGCGCCTGTCTAACTGCCCATCTATTTTTCCGTCGCTAGTGAATAGACTACCTAGATATACGTACTTGTCAACTTGTTCTAATCTCTCATCATTTAGGACAATGTTGCATATTGTTTTCTCACTTTTTCCCTCAAACACCATTATTTTTGTTTTATTTACGTTAATTTTGAGTCCCATGTCCTTCATGCTTGTATGAAGTTTATTCAACATTCTTTGCAAGTCCTCGACTGATTCTGCCATAACAATCTTGTCATCTGCGAAAGCTAACCCACGTACCTTAACTGTTTGGAGATCTACACCTTCTTCGTCGAAGAGTGCAGTTCTTAGACACTTATCCATGAATATGATAAATAGCCACGAGGACATAACGCATCCTTGTTTCACGCCTTGCGTAATATCGAACCAGTCACTCAGTTTCCCATTTACCCTTACACTCGCTTTACTACCTGTATATATTGTTTTTATTGCTTCTAGGAGCCCTCCATTTACTCCGTACTCTTTAAGGACTTCCCAAAGTTTATTTCTATTTACTTTGTCAAATGCTTTTTCTAGGTCAATAAATGCACAGAAAACTTTCTTTCCTACTCTCAAGCTTTTTTCTGTGATCTCTCTTAAACTAAATATCTGATCTATACATGATCTTCCTGGCATAAATCCACTTTGGACTTCCCATATCTTTTCTTCTGTAATTTTCATTACTCTACGAATGAGTATTTTTGAGTATATTTTACTTACGGTACTTAGTAAGCTGATACCTCTGTAATTACTGCAATTGCTTTTATCTCCCTTTTTTTGTATATTGGTACGACAATCGCTTTTCTTCAATCGTCTGGGACTTCTCCCATCTCGATACATACATTTATCAATTCGCACAACCTGTGAGGTATGTATTCTCCCTATATCTTCACCTCCTAATAATTCTTTAAAAGAGTCTTTTAAAGCGTCTACTATCCCGTCTATATCATATAGCATTTCACCTTTGCTGTTGCTCATGCTGGTAAACTCTGTACTTTTACTCTCCTTCAACTGTTTATATAATAATAAGATCTGTAAAAAAACATATTGAAGTGTAAAATCTAACAATATTGTGATAAAATCCAAATATAAATACAATTATAGTATACCTCATTATTAGTTGGGAAATATTCGATGAGAATTAATCAAAACATACAAAAAACGGAGTGAAGAATATTTTTGTTATAAAAATTCCGTCAATTTTAAAATTCTTAGTGTGAGAGTTTCATGTGAATAAGAAAACTAAAGGTGAAACTGCAAAACATATAGTAGGTTAGATTCGAAAGCAAAAAAATTTGATAGAGGAATAAGCAGAGAGATAATTTGATACGTATAGAAAGGTTTTGCATTTTTTATTTATGGAGTGAATCTATTGTTGAAAATTGTAATAAATAACTAAATTTTGAAAAAAAAAATTGAAGATGGAGTGACGCAGAAAGCTCTGTACACACACACAGTACGATCTTTAATGCAATGCATCGGTGTAATTAATTTTTTTAGTGTAAGTGACTATTTAAATGATACAATCTGTAACGCGCGAGAGTAATTCAGTAATGCAGTAATGTTAATGTAATGTAACGTAATGTAATGTACAAATTTAATGCATAATACGTTGTGTAAGAAGATGTAGAACAGACTCGAGGAAATATTTTTGTGAGAAATCTTCAGAGTTTTTTATAATTTTGATTTTAGATTTTCTTTATTGAATTGAATGTTATTGGTAATTTAGACGAATTTAGACAAAACCTGCTATTTATTTACAACTTCAACGACCTTATTATAAGAATAATAGAAGAACGGGTGAGATCGATTGCTGACCGCCTCACCGGAACTGTTACGCAATTGCATGACCGTAAAGTGATCACATAGTGACTTTCCATTTACGATGAACGTATGAGGAGTAGGTGTGCTTTACCGCGGTTCTAGTAGGAGCCGCTGTCATTATATATATATATATATATATATATATACACACTACCGGTCAAAATTGTGGGACCACCTACAAAATTTGTATTAAAATCACGCTCGTCTTTAAAAGCGTCTATCTCCGTGAAAAATTGAGCTAGAAATATTTTTAAAATCGAATTTTCATTTCTCAAATTCAACTCGCTGCATGCTTTAGGGAAGTGACCGGAAAAATTTGGAACTTTGCTCAAATGAAGCCTGAGGTCAAAATCTGAAATTACAGGGGTCCCACTGAGAGCAACTGCCATCCAAAAAATGTCAACAGCCCCCAGTAGCACCGCGGTATATCATACCCACGGCCACGTCTCACAACCGTGAGATGGATGGTCATAGGCAACGACGAAATCACAACGACAGGCCGGCGAAACCCTCGCGTGTCTTGAGGACACGAAGCGACCCAAGGATGACAGCTTTCTGCATCCATCTCGCGAGTGCCTTGGCATATTTTTGGCACGCGGGTATGGCTTTAAGGTTACGAACCAGTGATAGTTTCGCACCTCCGAGAGCACCTATCACAAGGACAATTACTTGTACCGGATATTTTGGGTACAGTCGTTGTAGCTCTCCTTTAAGGTCTTGATACCTCTCCTCTATTTCTTTCTCCTTTGCAGTGATGTTGTATTCGGACGAAGCCGAGAATTCGACCACGAATATAGTTCGTTTCTCGAAGTCTTGGAGAACAATGTCAGGCCTCGAGTGCGCAACGGAGACTGCTGCCCGAAAATCGTAGTTCCAGAAAATTTGGCACTTCTCGTTTTGGAAAATCGACTCTATCTCCCTTGGAGCGTTCGGCAGGGCAGGGTCGCGGCCAACACCGTAAGAGCGACAAAGATGGTAATAAAGCACTCTTAGGGCCGCATTATGTCTGTAGATATACGTCGTTCCCGCGTGGGTCGGACACCCTGATAGTATGTGTTCTAGGTACTCAGCGTGTGCATGGCACGCTCTGCACCTATCACTGGGAACTTCTTGACATAAAATGCGCTCACGGTATGCTAAGGTGGAAATGACACCGCCCGGGCATGCGGAAATAAAACCCTCAGTACCTGAATTAAGCCCTGATGATTTGAGGAAAGCAAAAGTTTGCTACTTCGACAAGGACTGTTTTTCTACATTTCTGTGAAAGTTTCCGTGCATTTTCTTGTCGAGTCGCTCTTGGTGAAAATTTTTAACCTCTGCTTTATTCAGTTTCGTTTTTAAAAGTGAAACATGTAGATAAAGTATTGCACTCTCCTCACTTCTGATGTTAAAATTCAGGCCAAGGGTCTCGGCCGCTTGCTCCGCGGCTTTGTAAAGAAACGCTCCTGCGCCAATCATCTCGTGGTTCCTGACCATCTTTAGAAGAGGATCTCTGCCATTCGCAACGATGTAAGCTGTACTCAGAACAATCCGGTTATGAAGACACTGGAGATTCAGAAGTCCGCCTTGACGGCGTGAAATATATAATCGCGGAACTGACGAATTGATATGCAAGCTTTCATGCATATGCATGATCTTACGTGTAATGACATCAAGGGCCTTAAGCTCGTTCTTCATCCATTGAACTACCCCAAACGAGTAGAGTAGAACCGGGACGGCAAGCATGTTAGTCAAAGATACCTTGTTCAACGCTGACAGATTGGAAGACCAAATCTGCTTCGGAGAGATTCCTTCACTGATGTTACGTCCTGAATGCGGTTTTGAGGCACGCCCAGGTATGTATAGGTCTCTCCAGTATTAATATGTCTGATAACACTTATATCCACAAGCTCAGGGTCCTTGGGAACGACAGTAATCTTTCCTTTCTTCAGATGAATTTTGGCACACTTGTCCAAGCCAAAGTCAATCCCAATCTCTCCTGTGTCGTTCTTGACAATATTTATAGCAGTTTGAAGCTTGCTTTTACCAGAGGCATAGACCTTCAGGTCATCCATGTAAAATACATAAGTGACCTTATGCTCGCACTAAATAGTGTCGCCACAGAGGTATCCAGGAGAATTTCGTAGTGCGAGAGATAGAGGCAGAAGTGTGATGCAAAAAAGCAAAGGGCTCACGGTATCACCTTGAAAGACGCCCCTCTGGAAGGTGACGTTGTTCGTTGTCACACGATAATTTCTAGATGAGATAGTAAATCTAGTTTTCCAAAGAGGCATCAATCTCTCTATGCATCTCACTATGTGTGGATGTACCTTCAAGCTTTCCAACAGACAGATGATAAGTCTACGAGAGGTTGAATTGAAAGCTTTCCGGTAGTTAATTCAGACCATTGACAGGACGCGCTGATCGGCTGCAGCGTCTTTACAGACACACCTGTCAATTAGCAGGTTCTCTCGACAGCCTGCTACACCTTTTTCCGAGCCACTTATATATATATATATATATATATATATATATATACCACACACACACACACATATATGGCATCCGGTTTTCGGTTTCGATTCCTTTGGAATAGAACCGAAGGGCCTATGGTTACAATAATGAATGAGCAGTCGCTGAGAATTGTCCAGGGATGGTCCCGAAGGAATAACTCCTAAGCGAAGGCGTTACAACCGTGCCGAAAGCTGAATGGCACCTGGGTTAGGTGTCTCAAACGGTGACTCTGGGATACCGGGCGACCTTTCAGAGTATCAGCCTTATCCTTGAACGCGGGGCTCTACAAGGATGGACTAACCCTTTCCCTAGCTGCTCGTGGGAACAACAATGAAACCACCAAAACACCAAAATGTTGTAGATGCGGTTCACGACAATCGAACGCGCAGAGCACCCGACAATGGGTCGGCAAACAATGCCGATCAGCCTAGAGTTCGTGGTGCTGAAAACAATTTAGATGGAAACACGACGACGAACCGGCGAAATGCCCACATTCAGTGGACGGATCAACTCAAGGATGACTTGTTACACTGCTACGATGCCAGCATTATCCCTGTTCACTGAGGCTTTATGGCGCGTATGCAAACTCTGTGGTGCCAGAAACACCCAGAGCTTCAGCACGTTTCGCATCAGTCTTTGCGAAATCAAGCCGTAAACCTCCGGAAAAATGGATACGTACGCGGAGCGCTTCCCCAACCGCTGCTTTATGAAGCTGCAGACGAAGATGAGGAAGCGACATCGAGACCAACCGCAGAAAGCAGGCACCTTCTGAAAGATGATCGCAATTTCATTACAAGAAGGAAGATTAAAATGCAAGTTCCTCCTAAGCCCCAAGGTCTGGCTGAAATGGATACCAGCCTTCGTGGAGATATATCGCAAGAGTCCGACCTCTGGACCATCAATTGCTCAGTTTATGGTGCTGCGAGAGCTTTGGCTGATTCAAATCGAAGGCTGAAACCGACGATGGATCAAAAGACAAAAAGACGCTCGCATTAACTGAACGAGAAGATTGGATGGGCAAGACAGAATGCGTCCCGTGTTCAATGTGTGATTGACTACATAACATCTGGTAGACCGTTTACGGAAAGGGTTCGAAAGTTCGCCCAAGAACTAAGGATCTTGAATCACACACTAAACAAGTCAAAGCTGCTGACAATCAGGCAGAATATTGTTGACAAAATACGGCTGTTATCTGACGCAAGGAGGAGAATACAGAAGAGGGAGAGATGGATCAGGGAGAATCAGCAGTTTCTTGTTGACCCATCGCGCCTCTTCAGCGATCTCCCTGTTTCTGCAAAAAATCCACCCAAGCCCAAGGAGGTAGAGACTTTTTGGAGAGAGGTGCACAAGATCCCGAAAACACTAGAGTTGAAAGAAGATACTGACAATATCATCCGCTTCAAGGAGTTTTGCGACAACCTCATAAAATCTGAGGAGGAATGTCCATCAATCACTGCCGAAGAGGTGAAAAAAGCACTTAGGACACGAAGAACTTTTCCGCTGCTGGAACAGATTGTATCAAGAACTTTTGGTGGAAGAAGTTTACTTTTACACACCAACATTTGGCCCGCATATTCACTTCATATTTAAAGTCGGAGACGCCCATTCCACAGTGGCTGGTGTTAGGACGCACTATACTCCTGCCAAAAAAGGCAACTTGTCCAACCCAGAGAATTACAGGCCAATAACTTGTTTGTACAACGTGGCTCGCAAAAAGGTGTAGCAGGCTGTCGAGAGAACCTGCTAATTGACAGGCGTGTCTGTAAAGACGCTGCAGCCCATCAGCGCGTCGTGTCAATGGCCTGGATTGACTACCGGAAAGCTTTCGATTCAACCTCTCATAGACTTATCATCTGTCAGTTGGAAAGCTTGAAGGTACATCCACACATAGTGAGATGCATAGAGAGATTGATGCCTCTTTGGAAAACTAGATTTACTATCTCATTTAGAAATTATCGTGTGACAACGAACAACGTCACCTTCCAGAGGGGCATCTTTCAAGGTGATACCATGAGCCCTTTGCTTTTTTGAATCACAATTCTGCCTCTATCTCTCGCACTACGAAATTCTCCTGGATAACTCTGTGACGACACTAATCAGCGCGAGCATAAGGTCACTCATGTATTTTATATGGATGACCTGAAGGTCTATGCCTCTGGTAAAAGCAAACTTCAAACTGCTACAAATATTGTCAAGAACTACACAGGAGAGATTGGGATGAACTTTGGCTTGGACAAGTGTGCCAAAATTCATCTGAATAAAGGAAAGATTACTGGCTTTCCCAAGGACCCTGAGCTTGTGGATATAAGTGTTATCATACATCTGAATACTGGAGAGACCTATACATACCTGGGCGTGTCTCAAAACCGCATTCAGGACGTAACATCAGTGAAGGAATCTCTCCGAAGCAGATACAAGCATCTTCTTCGACAGATTTGGTCTTCCAATCTGTCGGCGTTGAACAAGGTATCTGCGAGTAACATGCTTGCCGTCCCGGTTGTACTCTACTCGTTTGGGGTATTTCAATGGACGAAGAATGAGCTTAAGGCCCTTGATGTCATTACACGTAAGATCATGCATATGCATGAAAGCTTGCATATCAATTCGTCAGTTCCGCGATTATATATTTGACGCCGTTAAGGCGGACGCGGACTTCTGAATCTCCAGTGTCTTCATAACCGGATTGTTCTGAGTACAGCTTACATCGTTGCGAATGGCAGAGATCCTCTTCTAAAGATGGTCAGGAACCACGAGATGATTGGCGCAGGAGCGTTTCTTTACAAAGCCGCGGAGCAAGCGGCCGAGACCCTTGGCCTGAATTTTAACATCAGAAGTGAGGAGAGTGCATTACTTCATCTAGATGCTTCACTTCTAAAAACCAAAGTGAAGAAAGCAGAGGTTGAAAATTTTCACTAAGAGCTACTCGACAAGCAAATGCACGGAAACTTTCACAGAAATGTAGAAAAACAGTCCTTGTCGAAGGAGCAAACTTTTGCTGTCCTCAAATCATCAGGGCTTAATTCCGGTACAGAGGGTTTTATTTTCGCATGTCTGGACGGTGTCATTTTCACCTTAGCATACCGTGAGCGCATTTTATGTCAAGAAGTTCCCAGTGATAGGTGCAGAGCGTGTCATACACACGCTGAGAACCTAGAACACATACTATCAGGGTGTCCGACCCACGCGGGAACGACGTATATCTACAGACATAATGCGGCCCTAAGAGTGCTTTATTACCATCTTTGTCGCTCTTACGGTGTTGGCCGCGACCCTGCCCTGCCGAACACTCCAAGGGAGATAGAGTCGATTGTCCGAAACGAGAAGTGCCAAATTTTTTTGAACTACGATTTTCGGGCAGCAGTCTCCGTTGCGCACTCGAGGCCTGACATTGTTCTCCAAGACTTCAAGAAACGAACTATATTCGTGATCGAATTCTCGGCTCCGTGCGAATACAACATCACTGCAAAGGAGAAAGAATAAGAGGAGAGGTATCAAGACCTTAAAAGAGAGCTACAACGACTGTACCCAAAATATTCGGTACAAGTAATTGTCCTTGTGATAGGTGCTCTCGGAGGTGCGAAACTATCACTGGTTCGTAACGTTAAAGCCATACCCGCGTGCCAAAAATATGCCAAGGCACTTGCGAGATGGATGCAGAAAGCTGTCATCCTTGGGTCGATTCGTGTCCTCAAGACACACGAGGGTTTCGCCGGCCTGTCGTTGTGATTTCGTCGTTGCCTATGACCACCCATCTCGCGGTTGTGAGATGTGGCCGTGGGTGTGATTTACCGTGGTGCTACTGGGGGCTATTGACATTTTTTGGATGGCAGTTGCTCTTAGTGGAACCCTGCGGTGGTTGTTTAACTTTTTTTTTAAATTATATATGGCATAAACATTGAAATGCCTGCCATGTTGGAAGAAGATAATTTTGTTTCGAACATATCTTATATATATACACTTGTTATGACTCTCATATAAATCTACCAATTTAATAATATATATAAAATTTGAGTCAAATTTTGGTATATTGAAATTTTGACCCCAAATTTGTATTCTAAGACTCGTAAGACCCACGCTTTATGAATTCCATGGAAATCTGCAAATTTGATTAAACTTTCAAAATTTGAGTCAAATTTCGGGAATTTTGACTTTAAATTTGTATTGCAAAACTAAAAAAACTCGCTTGTTATGAATTTTATGGAAATCTACCAATTTAATGAAATTATCCAAATTTGAGTCAAGTTTTGGAATTTTTTAAGTTGGCCCTAAATTTGTATTCTAAGACTCGAAGAACCCGCTGGTTATGAATTTCATGGAAATCTACCGATTCAATAAAATTTGCAAAATTTGAGTCAAATTTTGACCCTAAATTTGTACTCTAAGACTCGAAAACCGCTGGTTATGAATTTCATGGAAATCTGTCATTTTAGTAAAATGTTAAAGATTTGAGTCAAATTTTGCAATTTTGAAATTTGGTCGCTTTTTTCAATTTCAGAATTTCAAACCCAAAATTCATCTTCTTCGACCCGAAAAAACTCCATAATACTGAGCTTCCCTAAAATCCCCTCTATCGTACTCTACCTCTAGTGATGGGTATGTCGGGGGGAGGGGATTACTGAAGTACTCTCGCGCGTTACAGATTGTATAATTTAAATAGTCCCTTACACTAAAAAAATTAATTACATTCGTTTCGGGACGAGATTCTGGTTCCCCTTTTGTTCCGCCTAGGAGCGATCCTGCAACCGGAATAAGATCGGTCGCATCTGGAACCAGGAGTGATAAGTGTGGTTTCGTTCCGGATAAGCTTTAATTTAAAAAGTTTAAAAACTTTAAGTGGTTTCATTTGCAGTTCAGATTTGATTACTTCAAATCAATTTTTTTTTTAATTTCAGTGTCCATAAAAAACTTTCAGGAACCCGGAAAAACTCGGAAATTTGGTTCCTATACGTTAAGACTGCCATCCTGGTAAGATTTTCAGAATTATTGGAACAATAAGAAGGTAATATAGTAAAACTTGTAAATAGTTCAGATCACTTTGAAAAACATTGAAATGTATTGAAATGTATGAGTCAAAAGATATTAATTTTGTAAAGAAATGAACTTGCTGATGCGAAAACTGGAAACTCATATTCTCAAAAAGTCTCAATTTTTTAGTTTATTAATTTCGAAAAGAAAAAATAACATAAAGATTCATTCGAAAAAATAATGTATAGACTTACATGTTTATTTCATATTGAGCATCGTTTTATGTTGAACTATCAACTTCAGCCGCGCACTTTTAGGTTCATTTATTTTTAAAATTATATAAATATAATTTGCCTAGGTTTCTTAAGCAAATTCAAACAAATTTTTGAAAACTTCAGATATATCGACAACATATCTAGAAAACTTCTGATGCGATTTTTCAATGTTTTCAAGTATTTTTAATTTTTGCAAAATTTTTAAGATTCCTTAAGTTCTTTCAAACTGACTCGAATTATTTTTAAAATTGCCTTAAAATCTTCCAGATTCTTTTCTGAAAATTTTGGAAATCTTTGAAACCTTAAAAAGCTGCTGCAATTTTTATTCAGAAATTTTGAAAAATTTATTTTTTGTTTCCAATTTTTTCAAATCTTTTCAAATTTCAAATTATTTCAAAAGTTTTTGCCAAACTTCTATATATTTTCTAAAATGATTCGAATTTTTCCTACGATCTATGAAAAATACTTCAAAACTAAAAAAAATTACCTTACAATTTTCCAATTTCTTTCTTGACCATTCAAAAAATCTTCAAATTTTTCGAAATCTCTTAAAATTATTTATATGAAATAAAAAATCATTAAACAAATTTCTAGGACTCTTAAAAAAAATTGTCTTCTCTTGAAATCTTTTTAAATTTTTAAGAAGCTTTTGAATTTTTTTATTTCAAATCTTCAAAAATCTACATTTTTTTCCATTTTTTGAAATAATTTCAAATTTTTATTTATTTTTCAAAATTTTTAAAAACTTGTCAAATGTGCATATCTTTAAGAATAATTTTAATTTTTCCGAAAACTTGTAAAAAGTTGTATTATTTTCTTCCAGATTGTATGAATGGTCTTATTGTCGGTACCGGTAATGTTTTGGTTATCGGTATCAATAAAGATATTATAATTTTTTTCCATACCGAAAATAAGATATTTGGGAAATTTTTAAATGATTTGTGTTTTAATTCAAAAGTTGGAAAAAAAGTAGAAAACATATTTTTGGCAAATAAATTCACAGAAAAAAATTGGGATGCGCACACACACACACACACATACACACACGTACACCTACACACACACACACACACACACACACACACACA
>CAKNYM010048528.1:63708-98413 GCA_932195095.1 Andricus curvator
ATTTTACCGTTGCGCGGTATGTTATCTGAGGCAATCAGAGTGCCTCACAACTGATTTCTCCACTACAAGATGTCAATCATATTGAGAGAATTTTAAGTCGGCCGGTTGACTTGGAGTCCCGAGGATGCCCTCGTGTCCATTTTACGAAAGCGAAATTACACCAAAAAAAAACTGCACGGATCTAACTGCGGATTTAACCCCATTAAAAAAAAGGACACGAGGATCCGCGAGGTACCCAAACCTCCCGGCGACAGGAATTTGCTCTTACCTCACAAACCAAAAAGGAACTGACTCTACTATAACAAACTGTTTTAAACAAAGAAAATGTTCCGGTAGCCGGCGTGACCTCTCGCTGCGTGGCTGCGGAACGACTGAGACCGTGGCTTGTTCGGTGTCGAGCGCGTCGTCTCGCCCGCCTTTTGGGGTGAGTCCCCACGGGTCGGCGCTGATTGGTTGCTTCCTCGGCGCTGCCGTGTGGTTGGTGCCATGCCGCTAGACTCGTTCTCTGCCGTGCCGCCAAAACGAAAAGAGGTGCAGGGGCGACTCAATTGAAGGCTGTAATTAAGTAAAAATATCTAAGTGCAGATCCGAAGCATTTCCGGTAAATGAGGAAGCTCTCGTCCTCTCTGGCACGAGAGTTGTCCGCATTTGGTACACATACGACAACAAATCGGGGACAACCAGACCTGATTCGCATCCCATCGCGGGAGTCTTGAGTAGGCTGGTTTCTCGGCCAGTGCCGTAGCGTCGAGGGCCCTGTTAGGGGATGTGAGGACTTCCTCCCTCATAAGGATTACTGGTGCAGACCAAGGTATAGCTCCGAGGCTACTAAGTTCATTCCCAAAGTCTAGGGAAAATAATCCGGAGTCATCCCTAGCTCTGGAGGCATCCAAGGTTTCCAGCCAGGTTCCGGGACTATTGGAGACAGCAAGCGGAAAGGCGGGAACTAGATTCAACACGAGAATCTCAATTCTTGGAGTACGACGGAAACAAGCGAATCTCAGTTCTCTGGTGCACTTCAGAGTTCCAAAATCCCTCGATCTCCCCCGCAGATTGAAGGTCGAGGCAAGGGTCATAATAAACAAAATAACGAAACCAAAAATTAATCCTAAATTCTTAAATCTAACTTAAAATATGCCCCTGGAGTGTCGTGCCACGCAGCGGAGGGTACCCGACTTCAAATAATAAATAAATAAAGGCTAATTTTTCAAGTTAAAATTTTGCCTTGTTACAATATACATACATATACAATACACATAAATATTTTCATCTATTTGAAGCAAAAATCGTTAAATAAAAATGTGCGCTGAGCCCCCCCCCCCCCACACGGCGGGTAAGCATACAAACTTCGATTTTAAGAGATATCATTAATTTTCACCAAAACAGCTTTAATTTTGGAATCTTCAGCCAAAATGCATGGATAAAATGTTTTTAAATCCTTAAAAATCACAAAAGTACTGAAATCAATATTTAGAAAAAGAAAAATTCCGTAGAATCTTTAAATTCCCTTATTGAAAAAATAATTTTTGATTCGTATTTTATGAATAATTGTGAAAAAATGCTGACTTTCAAGTCAATGTACCTAATATTGACGATTCTGAATAAAATTTGCAAAAACCTATGTTTTTCTTATGGCAGTAGCGTGCTACTTGTGCCATCCTTTTCTCATTACTAGTACATCACTACAATGACTTTACATTTGCAACATAGCATATTTTTTGATAACTTTAGAATGGTGGCTTCCATGGGAGCAGAGATTGATGAAAAATATATTTTTTATACTTAAAAAGTTTTATTTTGTGCCAGAGAGTAATGAAAAAATGTCAAAAAAATATATTTTTTTTCAATGAGGCACGAGGGGAATAAGTATCAACTTCAGCGCTTGAAGAAGAACATTTAAGTTTTTAAGCTTTTTTGCTCTCTAATTCAAAGATGGTTATATTCAGCTAAGTGAAATTTTACAGATGCGATTGGCACTAAAAATTAGTAGAAAATTATAAATTCGAGTAGTAATTAGCTTCGCTAATTCAATAATGGAAAAATAATTGCTTGGTAAAAAAAAATTATTCAAGACTCTACATAATAATTTAAAAAAAGTTAAAAACATGAAAAATGTGAAAAATAGAAAAGTTCAATGTAACGAAGCTACGCATACCATTCTTATCTCTATTGAAACAAGAAGAACGCCACATTGTGACATTGTAAACATGAAGTAGCCTCTGCCTCAATTTAAAAGCATTGCCTTCTAATTGTTTGCAGAGTGTTAGAAAAAATGAGCTTTTTTTAGACTCTTCAAACATTGGATCAATGTGCACGAAAGTAATTATACATATTCAGGGTCTTCATGCGCTACTTTTCAACAGAGTTCTATTTTCGATTTTATAAATTTTTTCCGGTTGTATATTTTCCATCAAAAATTGCAATTATTTAGCAAGCTTAGTGAAAATTATTTGCCTGACATGAGCATCAGCTTGAATAAATGTGCCTTTCAATTCCTAAAGAAGGTTATTTTAATTATATAGCTTTTCTATGCAAAAGATACTCCAATGTCTCTCTAAATCAAAGTTTGTAAAATGTAACTAATTACAAATGAAATTTTACACATTTAATTAGCGTAAAGTGAGCCACCAAAGATAAGTAGAAAATTACTAATTCGATTAGTCAAGATATTTCCTAATGCAATAGTGGAAAGCAAACTAATTTCTTAATAAAAATAAATAAATGTACTCAGGACTGTATATGAAATAATTAAAAAAGATTATAAAAATGGAAAATGTGAAAAATAGAAAAGTTTAATAAAACGACGCAATGGTGTAACATTTTTAACGCTATTGTCTGGTGTGATCCTCAGCAGACGGACATGATTGGAAAAACTTCGAAGTAAAGTGTGCAGGATCGTTTTCTGTTGACGTCATTGACAACGTATCTAGGTTTGTATACACATTGTTTTTCGGTAATTGTCGAGCAATATAATATACAGTTATCAGATAAGGTGAATTGATTTTTTGTCAAACTGCAACCTAACCTACAAAAGACCAGAGCGGCAGATATATATCTATGTCTTTACATCGTACTGAATTTATTTCTAGCAAGATTTTCAACAAGTTTTGAGATGGACAATGATGAGTTGAAAAAACGACGGGCTCGATTTGCAATTGGATTAAGAGTGCGAAAGCATCGTGCTCTTAAACGAGCCCGGATGGACAAGGAAGAGTGTACTCGAATAAGAGAACTAAAATGAACCAAATTCTTATTATGTTTTTTTGTACACTTTTTTCGGCAATATAGTATAATTAGAGACTATTTCTGTCATTCTCATACTTTTTTCCCTCCTCTTTTTCTATGGTCTAATCTAGACCATCGCGTGGTAAACGCATTGCACGTCTGGCCAGCGGCTGATTAGCTGGTCTAGTCTGGACGGGCTGATCAGCGGCTGGTAACGCCGTCTAATCTAGACCATCTCATGGTTAGGGCGTTACACTTCTGGCCAGCGGCACTATTAGACCGTCTGTCCAGCGTCTGAACATACACAAGATGGTCTGTCCAGCGCCCGGCCAGCGCCACGAAATTTTTCCACACGGGAACTTGTGGAAGTTTCAAAGAAAATTAAAAATAGTTTGATGAATTTTCGGATATATGTCAAAGCATTCAAATATTTTTTCTTTATACCTCGGTCGAAAGTACGCAACGTTTGCACCTATTTTAGGGCAGGAAGTTAAAGATTTGTGCATCGGTAATGCCGCACATACGCCGTCTGTAACAGCGTGAGCAAAAATTTTTTTGATTTGCTCCGATACGTGAAGCTGCTCTTATTACCCCGACTGTCATCAATCATTTGTTATTAAGTGTGTTTTGTTTACGCTGCTCATTTATAATTTATAGTACTGAGATATCGTTTGAAAGTGACGTGTCTAAAATTTATTATTGAATTTAAAAAAAATTTGTTTGTTTAATGTAATTTTTTTATTTGATGCCCCCCCCCCCCCGACCAGCAGCACTCGCTTCGCTCGTGCCGCAAATGTCGGGGGCAGGCATCATTTTTTTCGATACAATACATTTTAATTTATAATTTTTCCTTCGTACTTTCGACCGGCTATAAAGAAAAATAGTATACACTACACGGGCAGAAGTTTGAGATTCCTGCACTGCGCGCCTAAAGATTTTTCAAACTGTGTGGAATTATTCCTAAAATTGTCTTAAAATCTTTCAGATTCTTGTTTGATAGTTGTGGAAATCTTTTGGATTGTTTTGAAATCTTTTTAAATATTCTGCAAGAATTAATTTTTCAATACAAAAAATTACTTTAAATTTTCTCAGGAATATTCAGAAAATATTTGTATAATTATCTTGAAACCTTTCAAAATCCTTAAAAAGCTTCTGCACTTTTTGTTCGGAAATCTTGTATCTTGTATTAGTCCCACGCTATCCCCACTTATTTCTTGATGGCGCGCGCAATCGATCGTATCATCAAATGATTTCGTGAATTATCCCCTTCGTTTCACCTGCTTGTCCACTTATGAGTCAGAGGCGTATCAATATAAATATTCGTCCGCAGCTTTGTGAATAATTTTAATTATGAAAATAGAACGGACCGTCTCAGTAGATTTCCATGAAATTGATAACCAGCGGGTTTTTCAAGTCTTAGAATACAAAGGACCCCGCACAAAAACAATGGAAAAAATCAGTCCGTCAAATTGGCTGAAACTTTCAGAAAGTGATGTTCTCGGCGTGCTGAACAAAAGTCTCTATAGGCCCAAGTCGATCCTATGATTAGTT
Source organism: Andricus curvator (assembly GCA_932195095.1). Classification (NCBI taxonomy): domain Eukaryota; kingdom Metazoa; phylum Arthropoda; class Insecta; order Hymenoptera; family Cynipidae; genus Andricus; species Andricus curvator. The sequence goes on from CAKNYM010048528.1 coordinate 68,485, forward strand.
TTTGAGTTATGGGCCGTAGAAGGTCCGAACGACAAGACCATATATATATGTTATGTATCTATATGTTTTTGGGGTCGCTGAATCCGAATCCGGGATCCGTTTGACCCCATCAGGTCAATGTCAAGGTCAGCCCAAGGTCAAATCTACAAAATCAGCTTTCTACTCTGCAAAACCTATATATATATATATATATATATATATATATAATTTGAAAAAAAGTTAAACAACCACCGCAGGGTCCCACTAAGAGCAACTGCCATCCAAAAAATGTCAATAGCCCCCAGTAGCACCGCGGTAAATCACACCCACGGCCACGTCTCACAACCGTGAGATGGGTGGTCATAGGCAACGACGAAATCACAACGACAGGCCGGCGAAATCCTCGTGTGTCTTGAGGACACGAAGCGACCCAAGGATGACAGCTTTCTGCATCCATCTCGCTAGTGCCTTGGCATATTTTTGGCACGCGGGTATGGCTTTAAGGTTACGAACCAGTGATAGTTTCGCAGCTACGAGAGCACCTATCACAAGGGCAATTACTTGCACCGAATATTTTGGGTACAGTCGTTGTAGCTCTCTTTAAGGTCTTGATACCTCTCCTCTTTTTCTTTCTCCTTTGCAGTGATGTTGTATTCGGACGGAGCCGAGAATTCAATCACGAATATAGTTCGTTTCTCGAAGTCTTGGAGAACAATTTCAGGCCTCGAGTGCGCAACGGAGACTGCTGCCCGAAAATCATAGTTCAACAAAATTTGGCACTTCTCGTTTCGGACAATCGACTCTATCTCCCTTGGAGCGTTCGGCAGGGCAGGGTCGCGGCCAACACCGTAAGAGCGACAAAGATAGTAATAAAGCACTCTTAGGGCCGCATTATGTCTATAGATATACGTCGTTCCCGCGTGGGTCGGACACCCTGATAGTATGTGTTCTAGGTACTCAGCGTGTGCATGACACGCTCTGCACCTATCACTGGGAACTTTTTGACATAAAATGCGCTCACGGTATGCTAAGGTGGAAATGACACCGTCCTGGCATGCGAACATAAAACCCTCCGTACCTGAATTAAGCCCTGATGATTTGAGGAAAGCAAAAGTTTGCTCCTTCGACAAGGAATGTTTTTCTACATTTATGTGAAAGTTTCCGTGCATTTTTTTGTCGAGTAGCTCTTGATGAAAATTTTCAACCTCTGCTTTCTTCACTTTGGTTTTTAGAAGTGAAGCATCTAGGTGAAGTAATGCATATATATATATATATATATATATGGTATATAACCATAACCTTGACCTAATGAAATGAAACCAACACAGGATTTGGTGACCTCAAGAAGGTATGCATACATTGGTTCACTTCGTAGAAAACTAATTCTGTAGATTTTACCTTGGATTGACCTTCATTGTGACCTGGTGGGTGTGAACTGACACCGAATTTGGATTCAACGACCCCAGAAACGTATAAACAGATAGGTTTTGCAGAGTAGAAAGCTGATTTTGTAGATTTGACCTTGGACTGACCTTGACATTCACCTGATGGGGTTAAACGGACCCCGGATTCGGATTCAGCCACCTCAAAAACATATATATACTATGGTCTTGTCGTTCGGACCTTCCGCGCTACTTTTTTTCGTAGGGCAGTGTGGGCTGTGTAATCGCAGATTCCTCGAAAATCGGGAACTTCTAAGGCCCATAACTCAAAAACTAATCATAGGATCGACTTGGGCCCATGGAGACTTTTATTCAACACGCCGAGAACATCACTTTCTGAAAGTTTCAGCCAATTTGACGGACTGATTTTTTCCATTGCTTTTGTGCGGGGTCCTTTGTATTCTAAGACTTGAAAAACCCGCTGGTTTTCAAGTCAAAATTCGACTCAAATTGTCAAACAAAATTTTTTTAATTTTATTTTTAAATTTTATTTTTTTTATTTTATTTTTTTTTGGTTCTCCCAGTCTTATAGAATACAAATTTAAGGCCAAACAAAAAAATTCCATAACTTGACTCAAATTTTGAAAGTTTCATCAAATTTGTAGATTTCCATGAAGTTCATAATGCGCGGATCTTTCGAGTCTTAAAATACAAATTTGGGGTCAAAATTTTGAAAATACCACAATTCGATTCAAATTTTGAAAATGTTATCAAATCGGAAGATTTATATAAGAGTCATAACCAGCGGGTTTTTCGAGTATTAGAATACAAATCTGGGGTCAAAATTCTAAAATTCCAAAATTTGAATCTTTGATAATTGTATCAAATTTGTAGATATTATATATATATATATATATATAATTCTTTTCTGCTTGAAATGTTAGAATTAAAATAATTGAATTAAGGAATTATAGGTTTTAGAGAAAAATTCATGTATTTAAAGTATTATTGAAATACCGCATCAAGGGAATCGTCATCAGTTCATTTTTCGAATTTTTAAGCACTCTAAAGTGCCTTTTGATAAATTAATACCTGGAAATTCTGAAAAAGCTCTAACATGTGAGAATTTGTTAACAAATTTTGAAATGCCTTTGAAACCATTGAAATAAATTGAAAATTCCTACGAATAGAGAGAGGAAAAATCTTGAAATATTTAAAATCCTTGAAATCCCGTGAAGCATTTCAATTTTCTTGAATAAGTTCTCTGGAATTCGATAAAGAATTAAATATATATATACTAAAGTATTTCCTGCTTGGAACATTGAAATCAAAATAACTATAATAATTGGACCGCATTGTTATAAGTTTTAGGGAAAAAATCCATGAATTCAAAATGCATTTAGCAATCTTTGAAAATAACGCGTAAAGGGAAACGTCATCAGTTTCATTTTCGAGTTTTCAACCACCTTAAAGTATTTTTAAATATGAATCTCCCCCCCCCCCCGCCCGCTCTATCATTACATGAGTTGAATAGTGGTATTTTCAAATTTTGACCCCAAATTTGTATTCTAAGACTCGAAAGACCCACGCATTATGAATTCCATGGAAATCTACAAATTTGATACAACTTTCAAAATTTGAGTCTAATTTCGGGAATTTTGACTCTAAATTTGTATTCCAAAACTCGAAAAACCCGCTTGTTATGAGTTTTATGGAAATCTACCAATTTAATGAAATTATCAAAAATTGAGTCAAGCTTTGGAATTTTTTAAGTTGGTCCTAAATTTGTATTCTAAGTTGAAGAACCCGCTGGTTATGAATTTCATGGAAATCTGCCATTTCAGTCAAATTTAGAAGATTTGAGTCAAATTTCGGAATTTTGCAATTTGATCGCTTTATACCATTTCAGAATTTCGAGCCCAAATTCATCTTCTTCGACCCGAAAAACTCCATAGTACTATACTGAGCTTCCCTAAAATCCCCTCTATCGTACTCTACCTCTAGTGATGGGCATGTCGGGGGGAGGGGGTTACTGAAGTACTCTTGCGCGTTACAGATCGTATTATTTAAATAGTCCCTTATACTAAAAAAAATTAATTACATTCGTTTCAGAACGAGATTCGGCTTCCGCTTTTGTTCCGCCTAGGAACGAACCCGGAACCGGAATAAGATCGGTCGGATCTGGAACCAGGAGTGATAAGTGTGGTTTCGTTCCGTACCCGCTTTTGGAACGAGCCCGGAACCGTTCCTAAAAAAACTGGATCCGGATACGGAACGGTCCAGTTTTCGTTCGATTAACAACCCTGCTTTAAATTAACATTTTTGAATTAAAAACATTATAAGCTCTAATTTTAAAAGTTTAAAAACTTTGAGTGGTTTAATTTGACGTTCAGGTTTGATTACTTCAAATGAATTTTTTGTTAAAATTTCAATGACCATAAACAACTTTTAGGAACCCGAAAAAACTCGGAAATTTTGTTACTATACGTTAAGACTGCCAACCTGGTAAGATTTTCAGCATTATTGGAACAATAAGAAGGTAATATAGTGAAACTTGTAAATAGTTCAGATCACCTCGAAAAACATGACCTATTTACAAGCCTCTAAGTGGAAAAACAAGAATTATTCACCAACTCATCCATTTAACCTTATTTTATTCACTCTAAAAATAGTCTCTTTGAAATGTATGGGTCATAAGATATTAATTTTGTAAGGAACTGAACTAGCTAATGCGAAAACTGGAAACTCATATTCTCAAAAGTCTCAATTTTTTAGTTTATTAATTTAGAAACGAAAAAATAACATAAACATCAATTCGAAAAAATAATTTATAGACTTATATGTTTATTTTATTTTAGCAAACTACTATGTTGAACTATCAACTTCAGTCGCGCACTTTTAGACTTATTTATTTTTTAAATTATATAAATATAATTTTCCTAGGTTTCTTGAGCAAATTCAAACAGAGTTTTGAAAACTTCAGATCTATCGACAACATAATATCTAGAAAACTTCTAATAAGATTTTTCAATGTTTTCAAATATTTTTAATTCTTCAAAACTTTCAACATTCCTAAAGTTCTTTTAAACTGACTCGAATTATTTCTAAAATGGCCTTCGAATCTTGCAGATTCTTTCATGAAAATTTTGGAAATCTTTGAAACTTTTCAAAAATCTTTTAATATATTGTATTAGAATTAATTTTTTCAAACAAAAAATCACTTTAAATTTTCTCAGGAATCTCCAGAAAATATTTGTATTATTATTATTTTGAAAGCTTTCATAATCCTTAAAAAGCTGCTGCAATTTTTGTTCGGAAATTTGAAAAAATCTGTATTTTGTTTTCAATTTTTTCAAATCTTTTCAAATTCCAAATTATTTTAAAAGTTTTTGCAGAAATTCTATATATTTTCTAAAATGATTCGAATTTTTCCTAAGATCTATGAAAAATACTTCAAAGCTAAAGAAATTACCTTAAAATTTTCTAATTTCTTTTTTGACATTCAAAAAATCTTTTTAAATTTTTCGAAATCTTTCGAAATTAATTATATGAAATTGAAAATCATTAAACAAATTTCTTGGAATCTTAAAAAAATTGTATTCTCTTGAAATCTTTTAAAATTTTTAAGAAGCTTTTGAATTTTTTTATTTCAAGTCTTAAAAAATCTACATTCTTTTCAATTTTTTGAAATCATTTTCATTAATTTTTGAAATTTCTGATTATTTTAGAATTTTTTTGAATCATTGGCCATACCACGCTGAAAAACCCAGTTCTCGTCAGATCACTGAAGTTAAGCAGCGTTGGAAGCGGTTAGTACTTGGATGGGTGACCATTCAAGAATACTGACATGAGTGCTGTTGGCACATCGTGGGTGTGGTGAGCCCACACTTGTAGTTATTTATAACTACAAGAAAAACCTAGAAACACTACCCGAATCGGGTAGTGTCACGCCTACCCTGAATGGGAAATGGTTTAATGGTATACATACATTTTAAATTTTTATTCATTTTTCAAAATTTAGTGAAAATTTGCATATTTTTAAGAATGATTTTAATTTTTCCGAAAATTTGTAAAAAAATCTTTTAAAACAAAGAAAATTGCCTTAAAGTTTCCTAGATTTTTTAAAAATATTTCTAGAAATCTTTTGAGAATTTTTTTTAATTTTATTTAAAACTTAATTTTTCAAAATAAAAAAATTATTTGAAGTAATTCTAGGAATATCAGAAAAAATTTCCCATTTTCTTAAAATATTTTGAAATTCTGAAAAAGCTTCTGAATTTTGTGTTCAAAATCTTCAAAAACCTACATTTTGTTATCATTTTTTCAAATATTCTTAAAATTTAAGTTATCTCGTAATCTCTTCAAACTGTCTAAAACTTTGAAATATCTTTTAAAATAATTTAAAGTTTTACTAAAGTTTTTTAGTATTAAAAAAATTGTCTTATTTTCTTCCAGATTGCCTGAGTGGTCTTATTGTCGGTACCGGTAATGTTTTGGTTACCGGTATCAATAAAGATATTCTAATTTTTTTCTATACCGGCAATAAGATATTTGGGAAAATTTAAAATGATTTGCGTTTGAATTCAAAAGTACAAAAAAAAGTATAAAACATATTTTTGGCAAATAAATTCACAGAAAAAAATTGGGATGCCCACATACACACACACACATATATATTAAATATTTTTTGTTTAAATCAATTTACTGAGCAAAAATTCTTTCTTGAGAATAATGAAGCCGCGGGCATTCTAGTACCAGTCTATCATAGAAATATAACAACTGTGGGTCATACTTTATTGTCCGGTAAAATTGGTTAATTGGTTTAGAAATTCGATAAATAAACAGCTATTTTACCTATAATTGAATAAATAATCCTATTTTAAACTATTAACAAAATTAATAATTATACAACAAATTCTCAGATGGATAATTAACGTGAAGATAGCAATTGTTTAATTTATAAATATTTTATTATGGAATAATAAATTCACGATTTGGTTATTCTTAAACAGTTGAAGCAGTTTTTTAGTACTGTGCGAAAATACGGTATGTTGGCGGATGTGATGCCAACTATTTACAAGTTTCACAAAAACTCCATCGCACTGTTTTTTTAGGTTTTCACTATCAAAATCAGAAATATTTCTAATATTCGAGTTGGAAATTTTCTACTAATTTTTAGTGGCTGACTTTTATCCAGTTGAATTTGTAGAATACGTACAGTAATTAGGAAATTTTCACTTTCAGGTTTATAGAAGTCCAATGAAAAAATAGTTAATTGTAATTTTGTATGCCTTTTTGGATGCAGCAACAATTAGGTTTCTTCACTTATTTTCGTATCACGTGTTGTATAGCAAAAAGGACCCCGTACAAAAAAAAAACTAGTCTCAATTGATTCACAATCTTTCGGGAAATTTCTTCTAGTTTCATGAACCACTAAAGATATGAGGTGAATAGAATCCACCGAATTCCGTAAATTTGATCGTGGTCATTTGTATTTTCAATTTTTCAATGGCATTGGTCTTCTTCTTGAGACATGAAAAAGTTTGATAAAGCATTATAATTTAATTAATACAGATATTTTCTTAATTCATGGTAATTTTTTCCGCACTTAATACATTTTTGAAAACTCAAGAATTCGATAAGTCATGTGTACAATCATCTACATATTTCTACTTCACAGATGTTTTTACATTATGTTAAATTTGATTATAGACAGTTCAAACGTACTTTATTTTTTCCTACAGCTGCATAGACTTGAAAATCGAATTGAATTGTAATGATGATACTCCTATTCCGCCTTTGTATCACGAAAGTGTGACACGAAACTTTGAAATGTTGCTCGTGACATATATTATGTTTATCTTACGGGGTATAAATACGACGATTTCAACGGGCTTTCTCATTATCGTCTGAATATTCAGTTCAAGATAATCAGTGTTCAACTTTTTAAATTCAGCATCATGAGGGCAGCAGTTATGTTCACGGTGCTACTATTTGGTAAGTGATATTTATAAAATTCACAAATAAATCTGATTTAGTTCAGTCCAGACTTAATTGAAAATTTCTTAGCTTCAAAATATCTTATGGGGTAACGACATCAATAGTGAGCCACTCGAGCCACTTGAGCTGAGTAAACAGTAATTGTGGACAAATTAAAAATACATTTATATGCATTTTAGGCATTCTCGACATTTTCTCATTCACCCATTCAAAATTTATTGTAAACATTGCAGAAATTATTAGATGCATCTGAAAAAGAGCCTACCTACACAAAATCCAATTTTACCTGTACTCGTATAAGACAGTTTTAATTTTTAAAATTTTTTAATTTCTCATACTCAGCCAAGAATTCTAGGAAAAGGCCTACTAAGTAAGGCTTCCACCTGTTGATGTCATTACCTTGTTTTTCAAAAAACTAATATCGGAAAATAATGTTGATATATTTTATTTTGAAAGTAATTGCAACTTTAGTGAGGAATTTTGGTGTAATTGCCGAACCAAGTGGCTATCGCAACTGCAATCAAAAATGCTTGGTAAGCATACGAAATTTTTTTTTCTTTCACACATTGAAAACCTAATTCGTATAAGAAGCATGTTACCCTTATTTAAAAATATATCCTTTTAGAGGGAGAAAGGTTTACATGGAGCATGCTGCAGAAAACCAGGTAACTTACAGAAACATTTTTACTTATTCGGAATAATTTAAAAAAGCTAAAATGACAATTAAAAAAAAAAATCCTTCTTGTATAAGGAGGGGATCAGATGAAATCTTTGGTAAAGATATAATAATTTGGTGAAAACTTTTTGTTTCTTTTATGAGCTTTGTGTCTATTTCTGTGTGTTTCTTGTGTGTGTGTTAATAGAGTTTAAGGTGTCACGAATGAAAAAAAGTTTCTTGGATATTACACCGCCAAAAAGCGTTCATTTAGTGTAAAAGCAAATGTGAATTTTTTCCCAGGGCTGTTGAACCAGCCACAAACGTAACGAAAAATTCTCATTTTATATATAGGTGCGCAAATAAGTTCTCGCTGTTTTTTTCATGAAAATGCAACTTTAGTGTGAAAAAATGGTTACAAATGAATCATTCAAAGTATTGCCCATCATTAGCTACAACTTTTTCCCATCTTTCTGGTAGAGCTCGAATACCGTTACGGTAAAAGTGTTCATATTTTGAGGCTATCCACGAATCAAGCCATTTTTGGATGTCTTTATATGAGCGGAATTTCTGATCAACCAAATCATGTGCCATCGACCGGAGCAAGTAATAATCGGACGGCGCAATATCTGGGGAATACGGCGGGTGGGTAGGACTTCCCATTTGAGCGTTTCCAGGTTTTTTTTGTTTTGTTTTTTTCTTGGAAATGGCATGGCGGGTAACTCCTAATGCTGAAGCAAGGTCTTCTTGCGTTTCTTCTGAAATAGAACAAAAGATAAATTTTTCCGAGTTTATTAATTCTTGGCTTCATTATAAAAACAAAATGTTTGCCTTTATGTTACCAAAAGTTCAAGCTGACACCAAGAAATAAAGAATTGCGAAAATCAACTAGTAATTGCATCAATTAAAAAAAAAATAAGGCTTAAAAATCAGAACATAGTGCATTTTAAAAATGGAAAAATTAGTTTGATTAAAAAAAAATCTAATAGCGTGAAAGTCTAAAAATACTTTTACAAAGAAGCAAAAAACTTCGGAGAAAGCTTACTATTTTGGAATTCATCAAAAATTTTAAAAACATTAAAGTGTGTTTACTATATGGAATAGAAATTTAATTAAAAGACACTAATGTTAGAATTATTGAACTATATATTATTTTAATTGTTTCTTTGAAGAAAAATTGTTAAGCCACCAAGCACGAAATATGTATTATCATTCAAGAAGCATAATTATATTCTGAAATATCATAATACAGGGTGGCCGCTGAACCGAGAAACCGGGAAATGACCGGGAATTTTTTGAGACCGGGAAATGACAGTGAAATTATTTTTTAACCGGGATTTTTACAAGTTTTTAGAAGAAAAATCTATCCAGTCACTTGAAATATCACAAGATATATAATGCAATTTAAAATAAGTTTGATTTCAACTTTTTTTTGAATGCTAAGTTAAATTGTTAACTTTTTCAATTATTATTCAATTATTTATTATTATTATTATTTCAATTATTATTTTTGATTTTCATTTTTAAGGGTACATTTTTAATTAAAAGAATTTTAAAATGCAGTTTTTTAATTAATTATTTTAAAAATTGGACTGTAGTTCGTGTATTCGAAATTGAACAATAATTGATTGATTTTATAGAGCGATTCTGAATCTGTTAAAATTAAAACATTTACAGATTTTTACGTTAAAAGTTGTACTGTTTCAATTCCAAAGTTACTAATCAAATGTAAACTTCCGATTCAAACTTTATATAAACTATCTGTTGTTTCAGTCAACAATCTTTGACTGTTCATTAGAAATGAACAATTAAAAATTAAATATTTACAACTGAACAATTTGAAACAATATTGATTTTAATTGTTCTAATTCAAACAAATTTTATTTGTAAGTGAAAATGTTGAATTTTGATGTGTAAATACAGATAAAAATGTATTCATATAGAAAAAATTCGTGTACGTTGAGGAGATATGTAGAAGTTTTCAAATAAAATGTTGAAGCTTTTAAGGATTTTGAAAGGTTCTAAGATAATATAAAAATTGTCTTAAGATTCCTGGGAATATTTTAAATGATTTTTTTGTTTGAAAAATTAATTTTAATAGAATATTTAAGAATATTTGAAAATAAAAGAAAATTTTGATGAATAAATAAAAATTAAACAGTTATAAATTTGGAAAAAATTCGTATAAGTTTAAAAGCTATTAAGAAGTTTTGAACAAATTCAAAAATAATATAAAACTTAAAAAGATATTTAAAAACTGTAAAATAAAATGTAGATTTTTGGAGATTTCAAACGAGAAATATAGAACCTTTTCAAGCATTTTGAGAGGATTCAAAATAATGAAAAAATTGATTAAAATTTCTTGAAAAATTGTAAATGATTTTATTTTTGAAAAATTAATTACAAGAGAATATTTAAAAAGATTTCAAAAGGTTTCCAAAACTGTAAAAATAATATTCTGGAAGATTTGAAGGCAATTGTTTTTAATTTCGCAGGATTTATTCAAAGTTTTAGGAACAAAATATTTGTAAAGATTCCAAATAATGTAAAATAAGATGTTCCTGGGGAAACTTAAAGTGATTTTTTAGTAAAAAAATATAGTTTTAAGAGAATGTTTCAAAAGATTTCAACACAAATTTTGATGTATAAATAACAATGAACAATTATTCATTCGCAATGACTTAAAATAAAAATAATCCAACTTTTAATTTAAAAAGTGTTCAATTAAAAAAAATGGTGAACTTTCAATTTTTAATGTTTCTAACTTAAAATTGCCTAAAATGATATAATTTTGAATAAATTTGTTGATTCATTCTTCAATTTAGGGCACTGAAAGTAATATCGTGCATTTACAATTATTACAAATTTTGATTCGTTAAAACGATTACTTCAGACAAATAATTGTTTAAGAATAAGAAAAAATCTGCCTCAGTCCAGATTTGAACCGGGAATATGAATATCGCAAAGAGTGGAAATAGACTCCCAAATTTTGCTGTTCAAAATAATTCTTTTTCTAGTTTATGCTCGACTTCGAAAATCGTATGAATATTTTATACTTGTTGATTAATGATTATACCATGGCATACAAGACGCTGCTTGTAAATACAAAAACATAGTTACTACTATTGGATGGCCCCCCCAAAACCCTTCTCTGGATCCGCGCCTGTGGCGTTTTGGATATGTCAAAATCGACCCGCACTTACTGCTGGAGCCATCTATTGACAAACAGCGGGAACTTAGTTATATATATATATATATATATATATATATATATCAAAAATTTTATTTTCTTATTTGAAACTGTAGGAAGCTCGAGAATTAATTTTTTGTTCAGAAAAGGATCAGATTTTAAAAAACTCTGATCAAAACTCAATTGTTTTTTCACCAAATGAAAGCTTTTTGAGGTTTCTCCCTCAATACATACATTTGTTTTATTTGAGCTACCCTAATAGAGACGTAGATTACAATTATTACACTAAAATATATGAAAATCACTCTCATAAGAAAGTTAAAAAGAAGTTTGAAGTAATATTTTTTATAATTTTCTAAGTTAATAATGAATGTTAATAATTATTTCACAGGTAAATAGGCCAAATGAGGACAAAGACGGACTCCTGCAAAAAATCACTAAACACTGATATGGATACGTATTATATTATATTGGAGGAGTTGACGTAGCTTGCTTAGAAATTTCTTTATTGTTTCAATAAAACTGAAAAATATTACAGCATATCGTTTCTTTTATTAAAAATTCCTATTTTTTACGTTTGTCATCCCTGTTAACTTTTCTAAATGATATAAACAGCCTACAAAAATTATTTATTTCCACTAAGCAACTATGAGTTTTCCACTGTCGACTTACACTGTTAGAAAAATCTGTAGGTTAGGTCCGTCATTTATTTACGTAATTGAACTTGTTGTCACTTGGTATCATGTTTTATTATTAAGAATCGAAAATTACTGCTCATCTTATTTTGATTTTGTGTAAAATGGGATTATCTGAGCGATTATCATGAATGTATATGAAATGTAATAAACACTTACCTAAATAGCGATTTCATATGCTTGAGATATTAATTTTAATATAGATTGGTATTTTAAATTTAATAGTATACTTTTAACAGTGTAGGAAATATTTCGACTATTCGAATTGATGATTTTGTACTCACCTTTAGCGGCTCACTTTTCTGTAATTCAATAAGTAGATTTTCACTCTCTTTCATATTATTATAGGTATAATATAAGGCTATAGTTAATGGTTAAAAATGTTAAAAACAGTGACAATTCTTTCCCTGGACTAATTTTTTAATCTCGTGTTCTTAGACTATAAATTTAAATTTTCGATCTTTTAATAACATTTTTGAGAACTAAAATAATAACGATGACTATTCATAAAATATTAAAAGAAATTTTGTGGGTTTCGAATAAATATTAATTAATTAAGTTTAAGCTTAAAATAGTTGGCATCACATCCGCCAACATACCGTATTTCCGCAAGTACTAAACAAATTTAATAATAATCAATTAATTAATTTTGTTTCAAAAACATCAATTTTTTTCAAAACATCGTCTTGAATATTTTTTTCGCACATCGTATCATATGGCTTAAAATTTGAATTTTTGACTTTTTAATAGTATTTTTACATTCTCATCATAATGTCGTTGTCGTCTATATACCGAATAACTTTTGAAAGGCTAATAGAATTGGATTGCGCATTGACACACGCTTTTAGGGACCGAAACGGAAAATATATATCGTTAACCAGCTATTTTAGATAAAAATTCAAGAAATTAGAGTACTTTCAAAATTTGTTAAACCATTGTTTTGAAGATTCAAAAATTCTATGTACGGCTATTTATAGTATTCGGAAACTCGAATAACTAATCGTCATGACTTTTTTTAATAAAAAGAAAATTATCAGAGCTTATTATATTTTAATCAACATTTTAAAAATAAAAAATCTGCCCGCTTCGCGGGCACATTCTCATCGCGCGCGTCGCGCGCGGCTCGCTTCGCTCGCAAGTTTCAGCGCGCCTAGGGCGCGCACCTGTTGGATCTCGCGCTTCGCGCTCGATTAGGTATTCATCTCGCGCTTCGCGCTCGATAATGCATTCACCTCGCGCTGCGCGCTCGGACACATTTGTCGTCTAGGTTTTCACACTTCGTGTGCTCGCTATTGCGCACTTCGCAGGCTAATACTCTCTTAGTAAGCTTCATCGTTATGACCTGCTTTTGGTTTAATTATGTCAGTTTTACATAAAAATAAGAACTAATTTACTTAAGGTTCTATCGACCTTAAGGAACACATTCTCATCACGACACTCGCGCTTCGCGCTCGATATTTGGTATGATCATCATGTGCACCTCGCGCTTCACGCTCGTTTCTGTTCATCGTATTATAGAAACCCAAAAGTTTGAGCGCGCTTGCTGCGCGCAATTTGGTCGTCGCGCTTCGCAACGACCATATGTTATGTTCAATGTTCTTCAGATAAAAATGACTAAAGTTGTATTTGATTTAAAATGAAGAAGGTAATTCCTTTACTTCAGCGTATATTTCCGTATCTTTATAATAAATCCTACAATCAGAAAGATTTTTTTCCAACTATCTGAAAAGGGGAGAAAAAAAGTATTTAAGTCGTTTTTGGAACATATATCTTGCTTTTTCATTCATAATCAAACCGACCCCTTGACTACCATGTGATTCCCTATCTACTCCTGACCATATTTCAAAACCTCAATCAAAGTTTCAGTCCATTCCGAGGCTACTTTATTGTTTGTATTATTCATGTTTAGAGTGTACACCCAACTACCACCTTTATGCGCGAAATTTGTTGTGCGAGTCGAAATCATGCCCAAGTTAAGTAGTGATTCGTCGTATAGTGGAGAGTCCAGTTCTTACGTCAGTCCCACCAAAACTTCTGTTACGGGGGGGAGGGGGGGGGGGGGCGAGGACAAGGAATGGAAACCGAGAGAGTCGCAATTGGTTGATGTTTTATACTGAGAAGGTCACCAGCCTTCAGCAGCGTTGTATTAGATAGGAGTTCATATGTTTCCATCTGCGCATTCTCGGCCCACCTCTAAACGAGGAACCAATAACTCTTTTTTTTTTTTAAATATATATATATATATATATATATTCATTTCGTCTATTTGGAACATAGTTCTTGAAATATAAATGTAATAGTCGAATTTTTTCACAGAAATTATTTTAGTAAACAAAGATCAAATCGCATTCTGAAATAAAAGTCAGATTTTCAGTCAGAATAAATGGTTTGAATTATTATTATATTTTATTGTTTCAATCGTTAGAAATAGTATTGAGAACAAAAAAACAATGAAATATTGTGAAAAAACACACCCGAGATGAAAAATAAAGCAAATAAGCAAAGTTTTGATGAGAATGTGCCCGCTTATCGGGCCGATTTTTTCACTGTTAATGTTATTTTTTACGAATAAAACAAAAACTACACATCCTATCAAAAAGTGACCCATGAGAAATGTGTAGATCTTTTTTGAATGCACAATTTTAGTCCAGTCATGATTTGTCGTATCTTGCATAGTTTGACCGTGAAATTGATTTTTTTGATTTTTCATTATTTCTTGTGCAATAAAAATATGAATTTTCGATTTTTCAAGAAAATTGAAAAAGTCGTTATGATAATCTTGTAGGACGTGCGAAAAGAAACACTTTTCCTATCTTGACTTTTTTTCGTATCGTGCGTTGTTTGGCCGAAAATGTTACTTTTCGCTTTTTTGGGGGGATTTTGAAAATGCTGTAACTCGGACAATTTTCTTTTCATCAAAAAAAGTCGTAAGGATAAATTGTTTAGATTTTCGAGTACTATAAGCGCCCGCATATATAATTTTGAAATTTGGAAAAAAGTGGTCTAAAAATTTTTGAAAATGCTCTAACTTTTTGAATTTTCATCCAAAATGGCTGGTTAACGAACTCGATTCCTCTTTTTGCCCCCTGAAAGTGTGTGCCAAAGCACAATCTAATCCGATTAGTCTTTCAAAAGTTATCCGATATACAGACGACGACGACAACGACAGACAGACAGACACCGACGTAAAAACCATTTTTTCTGACTCAGGGGGCCTCAAAACGTCGACATTTGATGGAATCCGCGAAAGTCATTTTTCACATAAAACCAATACTTTCTCATTATGATGAGAATGTAAAAAAAAACAAGTAGAAGTGAACAGTTTAAGCCAAACAACGCAGGATATGGAAAAAAGTCAAGAGAAGAAAAACGTTGCTCTTTCAAAGCCCTACAAGATTATCGTAGCAACTTCTTGAATTTTGTCGAGAAATCGAAAATTCAAACTTTGATGGCACAAAAAACTATGAAAATTCATAAATTCCATTTTGCGGTCAAACTATGCAAGATACGAAAAAAAATGAGTCACCCAAAAATTGTTCACCCAAACAAGAGCTACAAATTTGTTATTAATCACTTTTTTTACACGAAACGCAGTTTTTATTCATTCGTAAAAATAAAATTAAAAATTAAAAAATATAATTTTTGGATAAACGACACAAGAGACGAACAAAATTAGGAGACAAAAACCAACATTAAAAATGAAAAAATTAAATTTTTGGGCACACGGCACAAGCTATGAGAAAAATGAATAGACAAAAGTTGCTCTTCCAAAAAAGAGTGAAAACTCATCCAAATTTGTAATTAATAATTTTCTGATAGAACGCGTAGTTTTGTTTTAATCCTGAAAAATAGCATTAAAAATTAAAGAATTAAATTTGTTTAAAAACGACACAATGTAAGAAAAAAAATTAATAGACAAAAGTTCTCCGCCCAAAAAGGATCTACTTTGTCACTCATAATTTCTAGATGTGAAAATTTGTCACCTAAATTATATCTACAAATTTGCTTAGAGCTTAGTACTTTTTTTTATTATAAAAACAAAACAATGAAAATACTTTTGTTTTAATACCAATGCATATTATGAATTGTAATAATATAAATTTATTGAAATGATACATTTGTCAGGTAGCTGAGAATTAAAATGAGTGCAAAATAAGGAACAAATATTAAAGTAATCATAAAAAATAAATTTTGTAATATCTGAATAAGCAGCCCCAGACCGAGGTATAGAAATGAATATAATATACATTTGATATAATAGCGTTGAACATAATGTAGAAAAGTTCGCATTTTCGACAAAGTCGAGTACGAAGCACGAGATACGTTATGAGAATGTGTTCGTTAAAGCCGAAGGAGATTTAACAAAAGAGAATTCACAATCACTGAGCGCGTAGCGCGAGGTAAATACAATATCGAGCGCGAAGCGCGAAACCCAACAGTCGCGCGCCCCAGGCGCGCTCAAACTTGCGAGCGAAGCGATCCGCGCGCGATGAGAATGTGTCTGCGCAGCAGGCAGATTTTTTTTATGGTACAATCACAACCCTTGCAGGGCGTCTACTTGTCTGGAGACCAGTCAATTCTAAATCTCTAGGGTTTTCCGGTTTCTTCCTGACCAAATTTTTTGCATCAACCAATTCAAACAGTTCTTTTTTAATTTCGCAATTATTCATTCACACGGGTCAAACTTATCCTCAATCATAGACTGAAGTAATAAATATTAATCGAAACTACATCACCATTTATGAGTATGAAACCGCCTGTTTATCAACGATTTCTTAAGTTCTACTAATGATAGTTAAATAAAAGTTAAAATTTTTCTCATAAATATGTTGTCCTTTTGTCAATTTTCAAGAACATATTGCAAAAGTAGTCAAAATTTCAATGTTTTCTCAAAATTTCAATGAAATCAAAAATCAATATTTTCCAATGTTCCTGGGATGATTTTAAAGGACAATTTCTATTTAATCAGACCATTTTATTTTCGAAACAAAAAAATTCTCAAGGCACATATAATTTTTTTTTTTTTTTTGATTAAGGGTAATACAAGAGAGTATGAAAATATAAAATTGAAAGACAAAAGAATGTATTTGCAATGGATATGAATTTTACACATTACTAAAGGTTGTGTGATGATAAAATTTCAAAAATATTTTGAAAACATACGCTGTATAGATAAAAATATTTTAAAACACGGGAAAAATTCATATTTTCACGATTTATTTTGTTTTCAGCAATTCAAAACATCCCCTTATTTATAATGAATTGTTGTGGAGCGTTACCGGCCATTCTATAAAAATATTATGCAAAAATAGTGATCACTATTAACAGTTATTTGGAATCAAAGTTGATAAGTTCATTTTTAACTATACTAAAAATTATTAAATTAACAGTTTTATTGCGCATCATAAATAGTCCGGAATACTGTGCTCGAAATTTAACCCAAAATAGCAAATCAGCGTAACAAGGCAAAAAACCTGTGGGACAGACAATGTAAGTGACTTCTTTTAATTTCAAGTACACTAGAGGCTGGATTTAACCATGTCGGATTTACTAGTTTCGAGAATTGCTGCCGCGGCGGGTTCGGACTGAGAGTGGTGCACCTCGACGGCGAGAGGGGGTTTTCACCTAAGGCATGGAAACACCAGCAGCGTAGCGGAAATGCGCAGTGCGCGGGTACTCAGGCGAGTATATTGCGTAATATTAAGAGATGGTTCAGACGGCTCTGACTGGTTACTTTCGGACCTCTCCATTTAGCTTCACGGTTACTGCGAGTAATGCCCGAAAGATTAATATTACTTGACAATTCTTCATTTTATACTCGTAATTTTGGGCGGGTGCGTGAGAAGACATTTTGCATACTTTTTCATTTATATTTTCCAAAACTAAGTCGTCTAAGATTTTGAAACTTTATTAAAGGACGCTGCACAAATACATTGCAAGACGATCTCACTTGATTTTTTTAATTTTGGTATATTCTGTAGTTCATAGTATTCTGAACCAAAAATCCTAATTGCAAAAGGTTGAAAAAATGACAACTTTTTTGTATGTATCGTCGCCAAGGAGGGAAGCTTGTAACTTTAAACTACTTTTATTTCCAGGAAAATAAATTGGTGGTAAATGTGACTACTCTATTTGTTGTGACTAGAATTACTATCGTTACTAATATAGCCTACGTAGGATTACTAACGGCGACTTGTTGCCGCACTAAACTGTTAGTTACTTTTACCACCGAAGTAATTGTCGCAGCTAATACCATCTCTACTAATAAAGAGTTTCTTGTCATAACTAACCATTTCTCTTATTGTGCTAATACATGATGTTATCTCTCAAGAGATCCATTGGATAGATGATAAAAGGCTTAAATTGAATAAAGTCTTAAATCTGATTCTACATATTTTGGCTAGTCGTTTATTCAAATTATCAAAAAAATCCGTGCCCTGGTCGATTAAAACTCCTTTAGGTGATCCGTATAAACATATAAATCTTTTTACGAATGCATCTGCTGTTGTACTTGCCTGATGATTTGCGAGATCTATTGCTTCTGAATATTTTGTAAATTTGTCCTGTATTCTTAATATATATTCGTTGCCTAATTTTTTGATCTGTCACTGTAAACATACTTGAATATATTTCTGGATGTCAATTTTCATATTTTCCCAGAAATATTGTTGTCGTATCCGGTTATAAGTTTGCATTGCTCCTTTGTGTCCGCCTTGTACAAGAATGGGCTTCTGCAATTACTTCGATGCGTTTTACTTTTGTGAGATACTGTGTAATGTCCATACATATTATAATTTTCGTGGATGAGTTATCAAAAATTGAATTAAATTTAATGAAAAATTTCTTCCCAAAGTAATTACTTTATTTGAGTAGTTTCAGCTACACTGATTGTTTTTAAATTTAATTTAGTTGCTAATGAATTTAGTGAAAATATTATTAATTTTATCGTTTCTGAAGTTTCAATGAAATTGTCACCTACGATAAGAAGGGCTATGTGATATTGCGCTTCCATGGGCTGAGGAAACGTATGCATAATTGTCTTTTCTCGTGGGTACTTGATCGCGGCATTGAATTGTATTTCTTCCTATGTTGATTGGTTCCATGAGTATTAGTGGAGTATCTAGAGGACGAGGTTCAGGAGGAGTTTCTGTTAGAGGAGAGTTTCCTTTGTTTTTTGGAACTTCTTTTGTTTTCGCGGCTCTCTTCATTTAAGGGTGTTGGATAGATCCGACTTGGAATTTTTTTTTTCTAGACACTGCACTGACTCCATATATATTTTTTCCCAAGCATTTGAGAACGAAAGAAAGAAAACTTGTCAAATATCCGGGGTTTTGCGAGATCCTGGGATCAACAAAATTCATAGGAATGAAGCCTTTTGCTGAGGCAATCATTATTTCCACGGAAATTATAAATTTTGCGAAAGGGAGAAATCTGCGAATAGCAGAAGACAGCATTTGAACGGCGAGAACCGTTCGCAAATTTATTTTTTTAACTCACAATTCTGACATCACAGAAGCATTTTCGGAGGTCCTGCAATATTCGATGACCCAAAACTTGATGGTGGCGAACCTAAATTTTTCGAAATACGTCGCGAAATGGAGAGAAATGTAGAATAAAATTGAGATGTCCTGTGTATGTGAAGGCCATAAGACATTAGACTGTAGTAGTAAGCAGCAAAGCAAACGCGGCATATGGACCATTTGTCAAATTCGCGCTGCAATGCTCTGAAGTCTGCAATACACATTGGCACTCGCGAAATCGGGGCGGACTTCAGAGCATTGCAGCGCGAATTTGACAGATGGTCCATATGCCGCGTTTGCTTTGCTGCTTACTACTACAGTCTTATGGCCTTCACATACACATGACATCTCAATTTTATTCTACATTTCTCTCCATTTCGCGACGTATTTCGAAAAATGGACGGGATGTTGGAAAAGGAGGCTCTCGGGATGTTGTTAGGCGAGATCAGGGGTCTGAGGGAGGACGTAAGGGGGACCAAGGTGCAGATGGAAGGTATGAGGGAGGACTTGCGAATCAGAGATGAGAAATGGGAAAAGGAGGTGAAAGAGCTGAGAGAGAGAGTAGATGGGTTAGAGAGGGAAAGAAAAGAGAAAGAAGTTAAAATAAAACAGATGGAAGGGGAGATTAGGGCGTGGAAAGAAAGGACGGAAAAAAGGCTTGAGAAGGTGGAGGGCAGGACGGAAATGGAAATAGGAGTCGGGGGTAGCGGGGGCGAGATTAAAGGTATTTGGGAGAGGGTAGGGAATATGATAGAAGAGAAAGTGGGAGAGCGTAGGAATTAAAAGGAGGAGAGGGCGGATAGGGAAAGGATAAGGGCAATGGAGTTGAGAATGGAGAGAAAGGAGAAGGCAGACAGGAGAAATAATATTGTGATAAGAGGGTTGAAGATGAAGAGCGGGGAAGAAAGGGAGGGTGTGGAAGCGCTGCTACAGAGCATAGGGTGTAATAAAGGCAGGGTAGAGAAAGTTAAGTTGGAGGGGAGAAAGGAGAAACAAGTGGCGGTTGTGGAGTTGGAGAGCTGGGAAGAAAAATTGGGGGGAATGAGAAAGAAAAATAGGATAAAGGATAAGGAAGTTTTCATCGATCACGATTTGACGAGAAAGGAAAGGGATGTACAGAGAATGCTGTACGACAGGGCTAGGAGGGAGAGGAGTGAAGGGAGATCGGCGAAGGTAGGATATCGGAAAATAAAAATAGACGAGAAAGTGTGGGTGTGGGACGAGGAGAAAGAGGTGTTGAAGAAAATGCAGGGGAATTTGTTTCGTAGGAAGGAGAGGGGTGGGGGTAATGCAGGGTAGAGAAGTTGTGAAGGTGCTTTACTGGAACGTAGCAGGGGTAAAGAAGAAGGATGAGGAGTTCTGAAGGTATATCCAGGAATTTGATGTGGTAGGACTGGTAGAGACGTGAGTGGAAAGAAAGGAATGGGATAAAATAGAGCCAAAGCTGCCAAGGGGGTATAGGTGGAGACTCCAGGAGGCGGTCAGAGTGAAGAAGAAAGGAAGGGCTAGTGGGGGAATTATAACGGGGATTAGAGATGGATTAGAGGAAGAAGCTCACGGAGAGGAAGAGGGGGAGGGAGTGCAAATGAGGAAAGTAAAGATAGGAGGGGTAATGTGTAACTTTGTGACAGTGTACAATAAGGATGGGATGGAAAGAATTAAAGAAAGGGTGGAAGACCTGTTAGGTGAAAGAGAAGAGGGTATGGTGTTACTGGGTGGGGACTTAAACGCGAGGATGGGGAGGGAAGGGGGCCTTTACAGGGAAGGGGAGAGCTTCGAAAGGAATTCGAAGGATAGGTTAATAAATAAGGAGGGGGAGATTCTAAGGGACTGGATGGAGGATAGAGGCTGGGCGGTGGCAAATGGTATGGCAACTGGGGACGAAGAGGGAGAATACACATACGTAGGTAAGGTGGGGGTATCGGTAATAGATTATGTAGTTATGAATATGCAAGGGTGGGAGGAGATGGAGAGATTCGCAGTAGAAGGGAGGGTAGAATCAGACCATCAGCCATTAGGGTTGTGGATAAGGGGTGAGAACGGCGGAAGGCAAGGTGAGGAAGAAGTGTCGACGGGGGAGAGGGTTAGCTGGACGAGGGAGGCGATAGAGAAATATAAGGAGCACTTAGGGAAGGTACGCTTCGAAGGGGAGACGGTGGAAGAGATATGGGAGGATTTAAAAGAGAAAGTGAAAGGGTGCGTGCAAAAGAAGGTATTCAAAAAGAAGAAGAAAGGAATGGTGAAGCCGTGGTGGGATATGGAATGTAAACAGATGAAAAGAAAGGTGAAGAGGAAGTATAAGAAGTGGAAAGAGGGTACTGCGAAAAGGGAGGAGTACGTAGAAATGAGGAAGGGGTTTAGATTGATGTGTAAGAAGAAAGAACAGGAAAAGGAGAAAGAGCTGGAGGAGGAGTTAGGAAATTTTAAGACAGAAGGGGACGTCTGGAAGATAATAAATAGGTTTAGGAAGCGTAGAGTAGGGATAAGCGACAAGATAGGGAGTGAGGAGTGGAGGGAGTTTTTTAAAGAATCATTTCAGGGCTCATATTCAAGGAAGAGAGATGATGGGAGTAGAAGAACGGGGGAGGCAGAGATGGAGGAGTTGAATCACGAGGAGATAGAGAAACAGATAAGGAAGTTAAAAAGGTCAAAATCAGCAGGGCTGGATGGGCTAGAGAACGAAGCATGGCTGTTTAGTACACAAGAGGTTAGGGAGAGGCTGAAGGAGGTAGTGAAGAAAGTATGGAGGGGGGAGGGATTCCCACGAGAGTGGAGAGAAGGATTAATAGTGCCTCTGTATAAGAAAGGAGAGAGGGATAGGTAGGAAAATTATAGGGGGATTACGCTAATGAATACGGCGTATGAAGTATACGCGATGGTAGTAGCGGAGGGGCTGCGGAAGGATGTCGAGGGAAAAGGAATATTGCCAGAGACGCAGGCGGGCATTAGGGCAGGTAGGAGTACTATCGACAATATCTACGTTCTGCAGCACGCGGTGGATAGAGAATTAGCGAAGAAGGTGTCGAGAGTGTACGCGTTTTTTGTGGATCTAAAAGGCGCGTTTCCGTCGGTAGATAGGGGGAGGCTGTGGGAGGCGATGGAGGAGAGGGGAGTGGAGACAGGCCTGATCGAGAGAGTAAGGGAGATATATGAAGAAACCAAAGATAAGGTAAGAGGAGGACAGGGGATTTCGGAGGGATTCTGGATGGATAGGGGGTTAAGACAAGGGTGTCCGCTTAGCCCGACGCTTTTTGCGATTTTAATTGCGGATATGGAAAGTAAGCTGGAGGCCGGAGTGGTAGGAGGATTCAGGATAGGAGGGGTTAGAATTTGGTCGCTAGCGTATGCAGATGACATAGTGTTGTTGGCAAAAAGCGAGGAGGCCTTAGAGGAAATGATGAAGAGGTTGAGAAGATACCTGGATAAGAACAGGTTAGAACTGAATGCGGAAAAGTCCAAGGTTATGGTTTTCAGAAAAGGAGGTGGAAGGGATAAGGAAGGGCAGTGGAAGTGGAAGGGAAAGGCGGTGCAGGCGGTGAAAAAGTTTGTGTACCTGGGCTTCTTGTTTCGGAGGAATGGCGGAGTGGATGGTCACATAAAAGAGAGAGTGAGGAGGGCAAATGTGGTGATGAGGCAGGTGTGGGGGTTGGGAAAGAAGTTATTCGCAGATGATTTTGGAAGGAGAATGAAACTGTTTGACTCACTAGTGATGAGTGTGCTATTGTATGGAGTAGAGGTGTGGGGGGTGGAAGGAAAGCGAAGAGGTAAATAGGATACAGGAGAGATATGTAAAGTGGACACTGCGGTTGGCAAGGAACACGTCTAATTATATTGTCAGGAGGGAGACGGGGAGAACGAGTGTAGGGATTCTAGCGGGGAGTCGAGCGTGTAAATATGAGGAGAAATTTTTGGAAGAGGGGGGAAGTAAGCTGGTTAGGGAGTGTTGGTGGGAGAAGGAGAACAGGAGAGGGGCTGGGAAGATGGAGGTTGAAAGAGAAAGGTATTTTAGAACGAATGGACTGCATATGGATGAATTGAGAAGGATGCATGAGGAAGGAAGGAAGGTATATGAGTTGGTTAAGAAAAACAGCATGGAGAGAGAGAAGACAGCAGGGGAAGAGAGAATAAGAGAGACAAGGTTTAATGGGAACTATGTGTGGATTATGCCAAGGGCGAGAGCGCAATATTTGTGTGAGAAATGAGAGAAAGGAAGTCAGGAGCTTATAGCGAGGATGAGATGTGGGTGCATGGAGGGTTTCAATAGGTTCTGGCTCACTAGGGAAAAGAGGATGTGTGAACTATGTGGGAAGGGGGAGGCAAGAGTGGAGCACTGGTTGGAGGAGTGCGTGGCGGTGGAAAGGAGTGGGATAAGCATGGTGGTATTGATGCATGAAAGGGGGGACAAAAGGGCGGTAGCATGGGTGAAGGGAGTATTGGGAAAGATGGAGAAGAAGAGAAAGAAGGAGGAAGAGGAATGGAGAAGGAAAGATTGTAAATAGAGGAGGAAGTAAATATAAGTAATTGCAAATATTGTAAATAGTAGATAAGTATTAGGTATTAGTCGCGGAGGCAGAGTTTGGTAATGCGAGGCAAGCAAGAAAGTAGGGACATGCGAGCGAGGCGAGGCGAAGCGAGGAAGGCAATGCGATAAGAGCGAGCGGCGTTAGATATAAGGTGTGGAAGGATGTTAGTTTTAAGGGTTAGTTGTAAGAAAATTCTGTAAAAAATGGAAGTGTAAGCAACTCAATTTTTTAAGGCCAGCAGGCTAAAAAATAAACGTTTATCTTATATGGGGAGGTTTCCCCATACATGAAAATTGTCAACATCGTTTTGATGGGAATAATCAGACTTTTCAACTTCAGATGATAAATACTCGAAGTTTTAATTTTCGTTTCCTTCACTCCGAAAACGATTTGGTTGAATCAACAACATTTTTTCTGGTTCAACCTAGAATTTGGTTATTATATGGACATCAAAATATTTGGTTGGCACAACTCGATTTTTTGGTGGTTTTGACAAAATCTTTTGGTAGATGGAGTATTTGGCTGATTCAACCAAAAAAATTGGTTAGACCAGTCAAATATTTTGTTGAATCAACAAAAATTTGTTTTATTTAATCGAATTTTCTGTATGTGCAACAAAACAGTTTGTTTGCTTCAAGAAAAGTTTTTTTCTGAGTGTTCTTTCTCTCAATATACTACTTCATCCCTCTTTACATATTTTGAATTGCATAGTAATCACTTTGCCATAAAGGATATCATTGTCCGATTCTGATTTATCATAAAATGTCGGTTGCTTCTTCTTTTCTTGAGGTTGCTTATGAGATTTCGTACTATTTTCTTTTTCAGGTCTTCCTCTCCTTTTATTAACTGAAACAGGTGTCTCATCTCAGAATTGAGTGACTATCTTCTTGGGTCTGCCAAGTTTCTTTGAGTTTCTTATAATATTTCCTGCACGTAATGGCTGAGGTTGTTTTTTTAAGTTTTCATTCTTGCTCTCTGGATCTGTGTCTGGAGTATATTTTCTTTAATGTTCTGCAATTACCACTGTGTGACATTTTCATTCATTTAGATTTGAAGGATCCACTTGATTTAAAAGTAAATAAATTTTTTCTTTGATTTGATTGAAAAAATCTTTGGTGAGAATATTTTTATTTTTGTTTTTATTCACCTTATAGCTTGAACTAGAACTTGCTCTTGATTTTAATCTTGGCGTAGAACTTGAGCGAGCACTTGATTTTGAACTCATATTTAAGTTTAAACTTGAAATATTATCCGTTTTTGAACCTGCATTAATACTTGGTTTAGAACTTGAACTAGAATTTTAATTTCTTCTTGAATTCGACCTTGACTTATACCTTGAACTTGAACGTTTAATTATGTCGTTTCTTTTTATTATTTGAACATCTTTTTCTACTTTTTGTTTTTTAAATTTTTCTTGTGTTATCATACAAATTGCTTCTGTTATATTTTCATAATCTTTCTTATTTTGACTTCTGTGAGTTTGTGAATCTAAATCCCCGGCTTCCAATTTTTCATGAATCATAATATTTGCTGAGGTTAATGTCTCTGGTTCTGTGACATTCTTTTACATTTATTCTAAATTGTTAGTTATATAAAAAAGGAAGTAAAACGTATTCGGTATAAAAGTCAGATTTATTTAAAAATAACGTGAAATTCTAAGATACATAAAAAACTGAAGCGATACGTTAGAGAGGTTTGAAACGACTGACTCACAAGTAGACGGGCCGACGGACCTCTGTGTAAGATATTAGTAAGATATTATATGTGTTAAAATACTCCAACATAAATTGACTAAAATCAATTACATTTTTTTCGATTTTTTTTTCTTTTTAAATTGTTTTGAATTCTTATAATTCTCAGAATTGTTACGAATTTCATCGAATTATTTCGTATTCTTTTTAATTCAAAAGAACATAAAGTCACATTATTCTGTACTTTGATCATTTCAAGTCACATCTTCATTTAGAAATTAGTTATTTTTGGTCACGTTTTCGGTTTAAAATGGTCACATTTTTCAAGTTAAATTAGGATGCGTGTATAAGGGATAATTTATAACGTTTCTTTCACCTTATGTGTAATATAAATGTATCATTTATTTTTATATAGAAATTCTAGTTTCAAAATGCACGGGTAAGGCAAATGTGACATTTATTTGCATGGTGAAACTGAGAAAAGTTCAAGATCTATAATCTAAAATTGTATTCAAGCAAGCCAGATGTATACAACAGTATTTCAAATTATATTTGACATGATAGAAAGTAACTTCATGGTTAACTATCAGTCAAAAAATGGGTTTTTACACTAAATTAAAAATGAACATTTTGCTACATTTATTTCATTCCACTATTTAAATTGAAATAATTATTTATGAAAACCAAAACTTGCCACAATCGGTTAATTTTTGCTTGTTCATTTCAACTTAAAAGTGCTTGAAATTGACAAATATAAAATTAAAAGGTCTCAAAATAAAAAATTTTCAGACTTAACAATGTTTAAGATTTGACAATTTCATTTAAAAAAAGTTGAAATTTTATCATTTTTTATTTCTAAGAGTTCAAAATTGAAAAATTTTATTCTGAATTGAAGGATCACAAAATTGAATGATTTCAGAGAAAAATTTGAAAAATAGGAAAATTTCGAAAATTGTAAACAGTTATTACATAGAGAAATTATTATTTAACAGTAAACTTGATCAGACAATTTTTTCTAAGATCAAAAAATGAACTCACCGTCATTTTTACAATTCAAAATGGAAACATTTGGAACTGTAAAATTTAAGAATTGAATTATAAAAAAAACGTTAAAACTGAAGTACTTTTAAACAGGAATAATTAAAAATTTAAAAATTAAAACTTACGGAAAGAAAAATTGAAAATTCAGGATTCAACATGAAATTTCAGAACTCCCAAATTGTAACCATTTACAATTAAAAAAGTATTAGAAATACTTTAAACTGGAAATCGTGCTACTATATCTATACCTAACACTTATATACCTATCTACCTTATACCTATATACCCATCATGCACATTACTTTTTCCCAACCGAGCAAGTCACGCCTACCCCGAAAGGGAAATGGGTTAATGAGAGCTCCGGCTCTTGCAGTCAGCCACGTTGCTTTGGGCTAACTCCCCAATGCAATGAATTATGCGGTTACGACACCAGTATCGCGCAGTGCCACCCACAATAGGCCTCTCTCGTATGGAGGCCATGGTTCAGTTGGGAGTGGCAATAGGACCGAACCGAGGCGACGACCAGGCAATGGCCCCGGACAAACGCGAGAACATCGATTTAAATGGTCGGACCAACACAGAAGAGACATCCATACCTGTTGGCAAATAAGCTCACCGGCGCGAAGAGGATTAATGCAGAGGTTACATGACCGTTGGGTCAATATGCACCCGGAATATGCTCATCAAACGCCTCAGTATTTAAGAGATCAGGTATCCTTTTTGCGAAAAAAACGGATATGAAGCTCTTTATCAACAAGAAGAAGAAGAGCAACATCCTCCATCGAACATTCCACCCGTTCCAGCAAGACCACCTTTGCAGATAGCCGATAATGCCAACATGAGAAGTAGGAGATCTATCCACCAAAAAGTCTTTCTCAGGATGGACAAATTAGCTGAAGCTAATACTACTCTCCCCGATTTGGTCCCCGAAGATGTTAACCTCTGGAATCTGAACTGTGTTGTTTACGAGAAGGCGGTGTCCTTGCTTAGCGACAGTAGAAGTAACGAAACTTCAGTACGTCTGAGTAAGACTCGCGAGCGTATTGCACAGCTTCAATTCAAAATTGAAACGCCGAGACGGCATGCATCAAATATTCAGTGCGTGATTAGCTACATAACATTAAATAAAAAATTCACTCCAAAAGTTAGGGCACTTGCTCGAAACTTGAGGAAAGAAAATCACACGCTGAACAAGTGTAAACTTTTGTGCATCAAGCAGCACTGGACGCAAAAAATAAGATCTCCTTCAACAGCGAAACAGCGCCTTGAACGGCGAGTAAAGTGGATTCAGGAAAATTCCACCTTTTCTACTCATCCTTCCCGTCTGTTCAATAAAACGTCACGTGCCGTTAAAAATCCGCCTAGTCGAGAAGAGATTCAAGTCTTATGGGAACAAGTACATGGAGATACTTATCAGCTAAATGAAGACGCTTCAGATATATAACTCTTTCGTAACTTTTGCCAAAGGCAAAGGTTACAAGGTCCAGAGGAAGAGTGTCCACTAATTACTGCTGAAGAAGTGAAGAAAGTTATCGCTAGAACTAAGAACTTTTCAGCGCCAGGGCCAGATAAAATCAACAACTTTTGGTAGAAGAAGTTTACTTCTACGCACCAACATCTAGCTCGTATATTTACCACTTTCTTAAACGGAGAACAACCCGTCCCGCAGTGGCTAGTGGAAGGACGCACGGTATTGATTCCTAAGACCGGAGATTTGTCAAGTCCAAAGAACTACAGGCCCACAGCTTGTTTGAACACCAGCTACAAGCTATTCACTGGCATCCTCAAAGAGAGGATATTAACATCTATCGAGCCGGTATGGAGTGCAATAGTTGAACAACGTGGATGCAAGAGAGGTCTGGCAGGTTGCAGGGAGAACCTGTTAATAGACAGGAGTATCACCCAGGACTCGATCAGGTATCGACGCAATCTGTCCATGGCTTGGATTGACTACCGTAAGGCATTCGATAACACGAACCATGAGCTACTTATTAAGCTCATTGAATGCATGGAGGTGCATCCAAAAATAGTGAGATGCATAAAAGAGCTTATGCTCTTGTGGCGGACAAGATTTGTCATAACATCTGACAAAAGACAAGTGACTACAAGCTATATCACATATAAGAGGGGAGTCTTCCAAGGAGACTCTCTAAGTCCGATACTTTTCTGCATCTCCCTGTTGCCTCTATCTATTGTGCTCCGAGGCAAAAGCTCTGGATACTTATGTGGCCCGCCGAACAAAAGAGAATATAACGTCAACCACCTTTTATACATGGACGACCTTAAACTCTTTGCTTCCTCGAAAGAGGACCTTAACATCCT
Source organism: Andricus curvator (assembly GCA_932195095.1). Lineage (NCBI taxonomy): Eukaryota > Metazoa > Arthropoda > Insecta > Hymenoptera > Cynipidae > Andricus > Andricus curvator. The sequence continues at coordinate 97,483 of CAKNYM010048528.1, forward strand.
TGTGGAGGCGGTAGATAGGTACTCTAAAGCGATTGGCATGAGCTTCGGACTGGACAAGTGTGCCTGCGTCCACCTACGCCAAGGAAGATTAGAAACTACATCATCGCGTCACGATCAGGATGTTCAACTCATAGGCGGAAATACCATTCAACATCTTGGTATTGGAGAAACATATACATATCTTTGAATACCGCAAGCGGAAACCCATGATGTGCTTGCGTTAAAAACGGCCCTTGGAAAAAGGTATCGCCAAATTCTCAGAAAAATTTGGGCTTCCGAATTATCTGGAAAGAATAAGATCCAGGCGACCAATATGCTGGCCGTTCCTGTACTGCTCTACACGTTGGGTGCAGTAAAATGAAACGTCGATGAGTTGAAGCAACTTGAACGAAGCACACGCAAGATGATGACAATCCATCGAAGTCATCATCCTAGATCTTCCGTACCTCGAATATACCTCCCTCGAGTTAAAGGGGGTAGAGGCTTGCTGAGCTTAGAGTGTCTTCATCGCAGACCGATTCTGGCTACAGCCTGCTCAGTTCTAAATAGCACAGATTTTCTTATGCGACTAGTACATCAACATGAAGTCGTCAATGCTGCGGCGTTTCTATATCGTGCCGCAGATAGGGCCGCAGAGGAGCTTGGCCTCCCATTTGATTCCAGCGACACTACACATGGCCTAGCATCACTAACACCTTTGGTGCTCAAAAGTCGTGTACAGGAAGCAGAACATACGTTTCTACTAAGAGAACATGCTGACAAGCCCCTTCATGGTAAATTCTACGGCATTATACGCAGAGAAGAGCTCTCGTTGGGTCTGTCCAACATTTTTCTCAAATCTGCTGGATTAAAATCGGAGACTGAGGGATTTCTTTTGTCGCCCTCGAACAATAATATTATTTTCCTTTTCTTCAAAACATCCCGCTGCCAT
>CAKNYM010048529.1:17236-33099 GCA_932195095.1 Andricus curvator
AGATTTCAAAAGATTTCAAAAGATTTTAAAAGATTTCACAAGATTTCCAAAGATTAGAAAAATGTTTATACAAAAATTTTGAAAAATTTCACAAATATTTCACAAGATTTCACAAAGATTTCAAAAATTCAAATTACAAAAGATTTAAGACTCATTTGAAAGACTTAAAAAGATTTGAAAATGTTTCCAAAAATTCTTTACAAAGATTTCAAAAGATTTCATAAAAATTTTAAAAATTCTGAAAGTTTTCAAACCTTAAAAGATTGCAAAAGATTTCATTTTACAAAAATATATCAAAATATCTTAGAAGATTTCACAAATATATCAAAAAATTTCACCAGATCTCAAAAGATTTCAAAAATGTTCACAAAGATTTCAAAAGATTTCTAAAGATTTTAAAAGATTTCATGCATATTTCAGAAATTTAAAAGATTGCGGAAGATTTCAGAAATATTTCAACGATTTCGCAAGACTTCCAAAGATTAAAAAAATACCTATAAAAAAATTTCAAAAGATTTCACAAATATTTCACAAGATTTCGTAAAGATTTCGCAAAAGGTTTAAGAATAATTTGAAAAACTTTAAAAGATTTGAAAATATTTCCAAAAATTTTAAAAATTGTTTACAAAGATTTCAAAAGATTTCATAAAGATTTTAAAAATTCTCAAAGTTTTGAAAACTTTAAAAGATTGCAAAAGATTTCAAAATATTTCACTTAAATTTCAAAAGATTTCATTTGACAAATATATAAAAATATTTTATAAGATTTCACAAATATATCAAAAGATTTTCCCAGATGTCAAAAGATTTCAAGAAGATTCACAAAGATTTCAAAAGATTTTACAAGTTTTCAAAAATTTAAAAGATTTCAGAAATATTTCAAAGATTTCACAAGATTACCAAAGAATAAAAAAAAATTCTATACAAAAATTTCAAAAGATTTCACAAGATTTCGAAAATATTTCAAAAATTCAAAATTCCTCTCACTTTTTTATTATATCTTGTATAGTTTCCAAAAAAAAAAAATATATTTTTCGAAAAAAATTCTCATGGCCACAAAAATGGCAGGCAAATTAAATTTTTTAAATTTGTATTTTATTATATTAAAATATGATCCTTTTGTAATAAATTTATCAATATTAATATTATTTATTATAAGAATTATTTTTGGAAGAATAATTAATTGATTATTTTCTTCATTAGGTATATCAATTGTTAATTTTAAAATTGAATTAAATCTTTACATTCTAATATTTTTAAGTTTATTAATTATTTTATTAATGAAAATTATTAATTTCAATCATAAATTAATATTTAACAAATTGATTTACATTTTAAGAATATTTTTTTATTTATTAAAATCAACTATGAATAATAATTTGAAATTATTAAATTTAGAAGATTATTTTTAAATTTAAGTGAAATTAGATGAAATGAATTTTATGGAAAAATAATAATAATATTTTTTATAAATAAAATTAATTTAATTAAAATTTGTTTTTCTTTAGAAATGAGTGAAAGAAATGTTTTGTACAATTTTGTTTAAACAAGTAAAGTTTTTTCCTAGCATTTTGTCAAATCTGACGTTTATAAAAAAATGCTAAAATTTAATTTTTCAACAAAAAAATTCACAAAAATCTCGAAGATATACATGTTTAAAAAAAGAATTTGTATTTTTGTAATTCAAATATTAATTAATTTTGAAGGGAGAACCTTGAAAATTATTTAATATTTTACAAAAACTAATACATTTTTTAAAGAAAAATCTGAAAAATAATTTTTATCATTTTTCTGGGAAAATATTAATAAAATTATCTTAATTAAATAAAAATAAAAAATAATAACATTGCAGAATGAAAATTGTCGAAATATAAAACATCCGAAATAGGAAATTCACGAATTATAAAATTCCTGAAGTTAAACAATTAAAAAAATTGTTTTTAAATCAATATTATTTTCTTAATACAATAATCAAATATTTTTATCAAAGGAAATATTTGTTTAATGTTTAAAGTTCTTTAAATTTTTGCTCAAATTAAAGATGGAAATAACTATATAAAAATTGTATACAAAAATAAATTTAAAAATACGTCTTCTTCGAAAAAAAAATTCTCCCTAAATTTTCTCTGAAACTAAAAACATTTTGCAATTTTTTTTTAAATACCATGTATATTTTTAAATAAAATTTTTTATCCAGAAATATATTTGTTTCAATCATTGTTATTTTTAATTCAAATAATAATTTTTAAAAACTTTGAACACTAAAAAAATTTTTTTTGATGAAAACGTTTTATTATTCTGTTTTTAATAAATACATAATATTCATTAAAGAAAAAGTTTTTAATAATATTTGTTAAATTACAACAATTGTTGATTTTTTAAACAAATGAAATAAGTAAATATAAAACTTTGGCCTGGAAAATAAATTTTTTTTTCACTTAAACTGCTTTAAATATTTGCGCGAGAAATGTGCAGTCACTATTTCCATGTCAAATTGACAATAAACAATTCTTATTATTTATTATTATTTAATTTCAAATATCACGAAATTTTCATTTATTTGAAAGATATTGTAATTTTTGTTGAACAAAATTTGTTCTTGTCTGGAAATACTTTAAATTATTGTGAAAGTGATTGTTAGTAACAATTTTTATTAAACATTAACAATTATAATTGTCATAAACAATTTTTTAGAAAATATTGGAATTTGTGGTTTTTAATTTCGGATTTTCCTTCATCATCTGAATTGATATATTCTTGAAAATAACATAGGTTCAAAAATATTTGTTAAAATACAACAATTGTTATTCTTTTTAACAAATTAAATAAATAAATTCAAAGCTGTGGGATAAAATTTAATAAACAAATGCATTCAGGCATTCGCCTAAAGAAAAATTCCTTTTTTCAATGTCAGTTTTTTCAATTATGAACCTCATGATAATTTCAGCAAAATTCATAATTTTTTGATAAAATTTAGGATTTTTTAAACAAATTTAATAAACAAATGCGTTATTCGGGCGTTTGTCGACGGAAATTTTTTTTTTTCAATTTCAGACCTTTTAATTGGGAACTTCATAATAATTTTAGCAACATTTATAATTAGTTGATAAATTTCAGTTTATTTAAACAAATTTAATAAAAAAATGCATTCTTCGGGCATCTGTCGACGGAAATTTTTTTTTTTCAATTTCAGTGCTTTTAATTGGGAACCTAATAATAATTTTAATAACATTTATATTTAGTTAATAAATTTTAGGTTATTTAAACAAATTTAATAAACAAATGCATTATTGGGGCATCCGTCGATGGAAATTTTTTTTTCAATTTCAGTCCTTTTAATTAGGAATTTAATAATAATTTTAGCAACATTTAATCATTTGATAAATTTAACTTTATTTAAACAAATTTAATAAACAAATGCATTATTAGGGCATTTGTCGACGGAAAAATTCGTTTTTTTTTCAATTCCAGTCCTTTTATAATTGGGAACGTCATGATAAATTTAGCAACATTCACAATTAGTTGATGAATTTTAGGTGATTTTTTAAACAAATTTAATAAACAAATGCATTCTTTGGGCATGCGTTGACGGAAAAATTCTTTTTTTATGCCATTTCTTTTAATTTGGAACTTCATAATAATTTCAGCAACATTCATAATTAGTTGATAAATTTTATGATTTTTAAACAAATTTATTAAACAAATGCATTCTTCGGGCATCCGTCGATGGACATTTTTTTTTTAATTTCAGTCCTTTTCATTGGAAACTTCATAATGATTTTAGCAACATTCATAATTAGTTGACAAATTTTATGATTTTCAAACAAATTTAATAAACAAATACATTATTCGGGCATTTATCAACGAAATTTCGTTTTTTCTCAATGTCAATTTTATGAACAAAATTTGTGAATTAATTATGAATGTTGCTGAAGTTATGATAAAGATCACAATTAAAAGGACTGACATCGAGAAAAAATTATTTTTTTCGTCAACAAATGACCGAATAATGCATTTGTTTATTAAATTAAGAAATAAATTATAAAATTTATCAACAAGTTATGAATTTTGCTAAAATTATCATGATGTTCCTAAATTAAAAAAAAAAACAACTTCGAAAAAAACAAATTTTTCTGTCGGCAAATGCCTGTATAATACATTTGTTTATAATAATATTAACAAGAATAATCTGAAGAGACAGTTTCTTCATTATAATATTGTTTTCATCAAAATTTCTTGCAAAATAAATTTAAAAACGTGAAATTATTAAAAATTATGAAAAATACATTTTCAGCAAATAATTTGTTTATAACAAATTTTTTTGTTTATTATTTCATGATGAAAATATTTGTATCCAATGTAAATCTTTGAAATGTATGTGATTAGGACAATTTTTTTTTTATTATCGACTAGAACTGGAAACATCAAATAGGAAGAATTGTAATTTTTTTTCGTTATATTTGTTTATTCGTAGAAAAAATAAAAACAAATATGTAAAAAATCAGGCTTTACCACTTAAAAAAAAATTTTATTAGCTTTCTTTCGTACATTTTTGAGAATAAATTACTTTCTTTTATTGAAAAAATAATATGCGATCATGCATATTTGTTATACGATATTTTTCATTAATTTTATAAACAAATTATATAAACAAATGCCCAGTGACGACATTTGAAGGCACTGAGAAATATTCTTTTTTTCTAAATTTTCTTAAAATTATATTTTTAGAGATTTTTTATGATGAAAATTTATAATCTGATAGTTTTTATTAATATTATAAACAAATTATATAAACAAATGCCCAGTGTGGACATTTAAAGGCAGAGAGAAATATTATTTTCTCTGAATTTTCTTAAAATTATATTATCAGAGATGTTTGATGATGAAATATTTATAGTCCGATATTTTTCAATAATTTTATAAACAAATTATATAAACAAATGCCCAGTGTGGACATTTAAAGGCAGAGAGAAATATTCTTTCCTCTAAATTTCCTTAAAATCATATTGTCAGAGATTTTTAATGATGAAAATTTATATTGCGATATTTTTTAATAATTTTATAAACAAATTATTTAAACAAATGCCCAGTGTGGACATTCTGAGGCAGAAAGAAATAGTCCTTTTTCTCAATTTTGTTCAAATTATGTTTGCAGTGATGTTTAATAATAAAAATTTGTAATCCGAAATTTTTATTAATTTTATAAACAAATTATATAAACAAATGCTCAGTGACGACGTTTAAAGCCAGAAAGAAATCGCTTTTTCTATTAATTTTTTTGAATGTATGTCGTCAATAATGTTTATTCATTAAATTTTGTTATAAAAATATGGGATGACAAAAATTCATAAATGAATGTTATTAGCGATATAAATTTAAAAAAAAAATAAGAGAAAAAGCAAATTTTTTCTGCCTTTAAAGGTCCACACTGGGCATTTGTTTATATAATTTGTTCATAAAATTAATAGAAAATATCGAATTACAAATTTTTATTATTAAAAATCATCGATGACATAATTTTAACAAAATTAGGAGAAATTACTTTTTCTTTTTGCCATTCACATTTCAAAAATTTAAAAAAAATTTTAAATTTTTGAAGATTGCAAAAAAAGAAGCTTTCAAGAGAAAGAAAAGAGATCAAGAGATTGGAAATTTTTTTTTACATTTCGAGGAAAATCAAAAATTAGTCTTTTTTTAAATTAATTTCGACAGAATATTTAAAAAGATTTAAAAAAATTCCAAAAGATTTCCAAAATAATCAAAAAAGGTTCTAGATTATTTGAAGGGAATTTTTTTAATTTTTTAGAATTAAAAATTTCAAAACATTTTTTTGAAAAAATGTCAATCGTTTTAGAAGGTATTCAGCAGTATTTAAAATATTTAAAAATAATTCAAAATTTAGAAAGTTTTTAATTTGAAAGGAAATGTAGAATTTTGAGATTTCAAAAAAATAAGCCTTTTAAGAATTTTCAAATCCTTCAAGAGAAAAAAATTGTTCGTAAAATTTATTGGAAAATTTTTTATTCTTTCTCATTTTGAAAAATAAATTCTAAAAGAAAATTGAAAAAGATTTTAAAATATTTCAAATGATTTTCGAAAATTTCGGAAAATAATCTAAAAGGTTTTGAAGCAAAATTTTTTTATTTTACAAGATTAAAAAATGTTAGAAAAAATTTGAGTGAATTAAAAAAAATTAAGAAGTTTTGCAAACATTTAAAGATTCTTTCGATGTGGTAAAAATTAAACATTTTTTTTCAATATAGATTTTTGAAGATTTCCAACAAATAGAAATTTGTCAAGAATTTTCCAAAGTTTCTAGAGAATAGATATTTTTCTTGTGTTTCCTGGTGAAATTTGAAATTATTTTTTATTTTTGAAAATGAATTCTAAGAAAAAATTGAAAAATATTTCAAAACACTTTTTAAATAATTTTCCAAGTTTCAAGAAAATATTCGAACAATAAATAAATATAAATTTCCAACTAAATAGTTCAATTTTCAATTGAAGAGATGAACTTTTAACTAAAAAGATGAATCTGAAAAAAATAAATGTTTGAAAAAAGTAGTTTGATTTTCAGCCAAAGAAATAAATCTTCTACAAAAAAAATTTAATTTTGAAGAGAGGAGTACAACTTTCAACCAAATAATTAAATTTTTAACTAAAAAGAAGATTTTTTAGCAAAATATATGAATTTTCAACCAAATAGTTGAATTTTCAAATAAAACGATGAATTTTCCACAAAGATTACTTTTCTATCAAAAAGTCATATTTTCAAAAAAATACAAGAATTTTCAGATAAATAATTGAATATTCAACTGAAAATTTTTTTATCCTAAATGGAATAGTTAAACTTTTAATTTTAAAAATTAATATTCCACTAGAAAATTTTTTTTTATCAAAATAGTGCAATTTTAAACCAAAGAGATAAATTTTCAACTAAAACAATAAACTTTCAAAAAACTGCATAAATTTTCAAACAAACAGTTAAATTTTAAACTGACAAAAAATAAATTTTTAATCCAAATGATTTTTGAATGAAAAATTAATTTACAAGGAGAAAAAAAAATATATTTTAATAAAATAGTTAAATGTTCAACTAGAGAGCTAAATTATCAACTAAAATAATGAATATTCAACGAAGGTGATATTTCTTTGACCAAAAAAGATGAATTTTCAACCAAAAATATGAATTTCAACCAAATAGTAGAAATTTTAACTAAAAGAAATTAATTTTTACAAAAAATACAATTATTATATTTTTAGTTGAGAAAATTAATTAAAAAAAAAAGAGACGCAATAGTTTAATTTTCAACAAAAAAAAATTAATTTTTAACGATGGAATTGAACCTTCAACCAAGTAGTTGAATTTTCAAATGAAAAGAAGAATTTTCAACAAAGAAGATTAATTCATTATGAAAAAAATTCGCATTCACAACAAAATAATGCATTTTCAACTAAAAAAGACCAATTTTCAATAGAAAATGGAATAATTCAATTTTCAGTGAAAAAAAATTTTTCAACCAAAAGAAAAAAGAATATTCCACAAAATAATTGCATTTTTAACCAAATAGATGAATTTTCAACTAAAATAATGAACCTTGAACCCAAAAAATTAATTTTCACAAAGTAGTTGAATTCTCAACTAAAACGATAAATTTTCAACAAAGAAGATTCATTTTTTTTTAAACTACGGATTTTTAAAGAAATACATGAATTTCGAGCAAAAAGTTGAATTGTCAACTAAAAAAGATTAATAAATTTTCAACCTAAATGAAATAGTTAAATTTTTAATTAAAAAACTAATTTTCAACAAAAAAATTATTTTTTAAAAATAGCTAAATGTTCAACGAAACAGATTAAATTTTGACAAAGAAGTTGGATTTTCAACTAAAATGATGCATTTTCAACAAATAAGATTAGTTTTCCACAAAACAAGATAAATTTATAATAACATACCTAAACTAAAGGAATTAATAAAAACAAATGAATGGAATTTGAACGAAAAAGACGAATTTTTAAACTGAAAGAAATTAAAATTAAATTATCATTAGTATTATAAATGTAATTATTAAAAATTTTAAATTTTTAAACCGGCAATAAGTTGAACTGGCGTTCGAATCCCAGCGGTGTGAAAGTAGAAGATCTTTTTTCTGAATAAATTTAATTTAAAAAATTTCTATCGAAATTATTATTTTAGAGACGTTATTATTTTAAGGCCAGTTATTAATTCAATATTTGAAATGAAATCATGTAATGAGTTGGTTGCTGGTTCAAATCCAGTTAGCAGTGAATTTTTTAGAACTTAATTTCTCGCGTTTTAATTTAATTTCGCATAATAAAATATAAAAAATACTGGTATTAGGCCTCCAAAAAGATTTCTATCATATTAAACCAGTCTAACCGAAACTTTGTTTAAAAATACTTAGTTTCAAATATTGAATTAATAACTGGCCTCAAAATAATAACATCTCTAAAATAATAATTCCGATCGAAATTAAGGAAATACATGTTCTGAAATTTTCACTGGTGAACTGCGATAGCTCAATTGGTAGAGCGCCTCACATGTAATGAGTTGGTTGCTGGTTCAAATCCAGTTCGCAGTGCATTTTTTAGAACTTAATTTCTCGCGTTTTAATTTAATTTTGCATAATAAAATATAAAAAATACTGGTATTAGGCCTCCAAAAAGATTTCTATCATAATAAACCAGTCTAACCGAAACTTTGTTTAAAAAAACTTAGTTTCAAATATTGAATTAATAACTGGCCTTAAAATAATAACATCTCTAAAATAATAATTTCGATCGAAATTAAGGAAATACAAGTTCTGAAATTTTCACTGGTGAACTGCGGTAGCTCAATTGGTAGAGCATCTCATATGTAATGAGTTGGTTGCTGGTTCAAATCCAGTTCGCAGACCCTATGAATATTATGATAAAATATAAAAAAAATACATATTGTCTTTTTTTTTCAAACTTACAAAATGGGAGGCTGCCACAAAACTTACGAATATTCTCTTGTGAGGAAGATACCATTTTTTTAGATGCTCAACAAATTTAAAACCCTAAATCAAATTTTTTTTTCAAGAAATGAAAAGCTTCAGACAAGAGAATACAGTCATGTAGCATCATTAACGTACTTTTTCTATGGAAAAGACCACAAGGATTTTAAAAAACTTGAAATAAAATAACTGATAAACGTAGCCTCTCCGTGGAATATTTGTGTAGTTATTTTTAATGAACGCAAGATGTATCATGTCTGGTAGATAACAAAATTCACAATATAATTTATTATAATGACAAAATAGGATAAAATGAATAATAAAATTCTAATCAATTATAGAAGCTTTAGTTCTTACCTAGTTCAAATATTACACATGTTTTCCCTTCAGATATGAAGTAATCTCATCTCTGTATTCGCGAAAAGCTACAATAACGAAAACAGCTGGTTCGCCATTACTCCACTCCAAGGCATGAGACTAACCAATTTATTATTAACAACAAAAGGACTACCAAAATCACCACAAAAACTATTTTTGTGTCTTTTTTTATCAGTAACACAAATTTCATTTTTTGAAATTGGGTTATTATGATAGACTTTCTGACATCCTTTTCGGCTCATTATAGGTACAATGATTGATCTTGAATAACGCGGAAATACTATTTTGCCGATGAAATGACAAACCTTCATATTACAAAAGTTAATTCTCTAAATTAATTTTTTAAAAATAAATTTTCTAAAACTTACACAGTTTGGTGCATCCCCATCCAACAAAAAAACCTTTAGCATCTACTGCTAATTTTCCTTTGTCTGATGTAATGTTCCGATTAGGTGAATGCAACAAAACAAATGCAACAAACCAAATTTTGGCGATGAAATGACAAGTTTTCAGATTGGAAAAGTTAATTCTCTAAATTAATTTTTTTTAAATAAATTTTCTAAAACTTACACAGTTTGGTGCATCCCCATCCACCAAAAACACCTTTAGCATCTACTGCTAATTTTCCTTTATCTGATGTAATGTTCCGATTAGGTGAAAGCAACAAATCAAAAGGTGGATCAACACAGATCAAACCAAGATCATTCGGAACTTTTGAAAAATGAAAATTCATATTTACTATTTTTTTCAACAATTTGTGTTACTTACTAATTACTGTTCCTTTGTATGATAAAGAAATAATTCCTTGTGACAATATGGTACAAGGAATTGAAACACTCAACTGTTCTGCTCATTGTTCCCAACAAGTTAGAGGAAATTTTATTTCTTCGAGTCGTAAAAGTAGACGAGATTAATCTGAGGAATTAAATAAAATATTCGTAATTTATAAGGTTCTTCTGTTTGCAGTGCTAAAAAATTCAAGTATTTTATAGTGCAGTGATAAAACGATGTAAATGATTACTTTGCGATTACTTATAACGAACTTGTCATCGTCTCTTGTGTATTCAATTTGCGAAGTGTCTACACTCATCGAAAATATTTCTCCTACATGACCAAATTTTGTTGAGCCGAACCCAAATTTTTTATTTTTCAAATGTTATCACCGAATTTCGGTGAATTTCACTGATGGCTTCGATAGATAACTCCGTCGAAAATAAAGCTATAAATAAAAAAAAATATTTTGAAAGCTCACAAAATTTCACGCCAAACGACCCCTGGTAGAGATATTTCTACATTTTTGAAAAACATATATAACGTCAGGCTTTTTTTTTTAATTTTAAAATTTCTAACATTTTTTTACCTTGACTTCAGCTTGTTTTGTAACATAAGAAAAGGATATTAAGACATTAAAATTTACAGAACGCAATTTTTAAAATCTTATCTTTATTTGAGTTAATAAAAATTACGCATTGTACGTTTGACAGTGGCGCTACGGTGCGGCGGCGTCACGTACTATTTAATTTTTGGCGCGAAATTTGAATCATACTTTTCTCAAAAAAAGAAAAAAAAACCTGATTGGTTGCGAAACTGCGTGAATATCACTTTCGGATATTGTTATCAATTTCTTCAGTTATTATTATCATTTAAAGATTATAAATACTCCGCACATCAATGTTGTCCATTAAAATTTACAAATAGGTAATTTAATTTCGTGATCACATTTATTTCTAAATTGTTCTTAATATTATTGATGAAACAGAAAATTTTAATTGTAAGTGATTTTTTCGCATTGGGAAATACTTTTGTTTCAAACATTTTTCTACAAGAGTATAATAATTTGTGAACTTTTTCACACTTTTAAGGAGATGAGGAAAATTAAATTGTAGATAAAACTTTAAAATATTTCAATTTAGGAAGTAAACACTGTCGCTACCGGTAGAAATACAATTTTTATTTAAAAAACAACCTGTAGCATCAATAAGATATATGGAAAAAGTCTTAAATGATTCATGTTTTATTTTAAAAGATTGATTTTTAAATTTTAAAGATATAAAATATGTCTCGAGACTCGTCTCGAATGTCGTCTCAAATCTAGTCTCTATTCTCGCCTCGAATCTAGTCTTGAATCTCGCCTTGTCTCGAGTCATGTCTTGAATCTCGCTTTGTCTCGCATCTAGTCTCAAATTTCATCTTGAATATTGTTTTGAGTCTGTTCTCGAGTCTAGTGTCGAATCTTGTCTTTTCTCGAATCTTGTCTCAAATATCATTTCAATTCTCGTCTTGACTTGAATTTTGACTTGAGTCTTGTCTTAAATCTCGTCCAATCTCCAATATCGCCTAGTTTCAAGTTCCGCCTCGAGTCTCGTCTCGAATCTTGTCTTGAATCTTATCTTTCAGTTCGTCTATTCTCGATTCTCATCTTTAATCTTGCCATGTCTCTAGTCTAGACTCAAATCTCGTATCGAATTTGTCTTGAATATTGTTTCTCTGACTAATATTGTCTTGAATATTGTTTCGAGTCTCGCCTCGAGTTGAGTCTTGAATCTCGTCTATTCTTGAATATCGTCTCTATTCTTGGCGTGAATGTGCTCTTCAATCCCACCTTGTCTCGAGTCTCGTCTCAAATCAAAACTTGTCTCAAGTCTCGTCTCGAATCTCGCATCGAATGTCTCGAATCTGGTCTTGAATCTCGACTCGTTTCTTGTCTTGGATCTCGTCTCGAATGTTGCCTTCAATATTGTTTCGAGTCTCGTCTCGAGTTTAGTCTCGAATATTGTCTCGAATAACTTCGCGGATCGCGTATTAAATCTCGGTTTGACTTGAATTTTGACTCGAGTCTTGTCTCAAATCTCGTATAGTCCCCAGTCTTGTATTGAATCTTGTCTCTGATCTCGTCCCGAATTTCGTCTCTAATCACGTCCCGAATCTCTCCTTGAACCTGTTCTCGAGTCTCGCCTCGAATCTTGTCTTGAATCACGACTTGAATGTTACGAATCTGTCCTCAAATCTGGTCTTCAATCTCGCCTTGAATATTGTTTTGAGTCTGTTCTTGAGTCTAGTCTCAAATTTTGTCTTTTGTCGAATCTTGTCTCGAATATCATCTCAAATCTCGTATTGACTCGAATATTGACTTGACTCTTGTCAAAAATCTCGTCCAATCTCAAATATCGCCCAGTTTCAAGTCTCGTCTCGAATCTCGTCTTGAATCTTATCACTCATTTCGTCTACTCTCGAGTTTCATCCTCAATCTCGCCATGTCTTCAGTCTCGAGTCAAATATCGCATCGAATTTCGTCTTGAATATTGTTTTCCTGACTAATTTCATCTTTAATATTCTTTCGAGTTTCGTCTCGAGCATAGTCTTAAATCTCGTCTATCCTCAAATCTTTTTTTCAATCTTCTCTTAAATCTCGTCTCTATCCTCGTCTTGAATGTAGTCTTGAAACCCGCCTTGTATCGAATGTTGTCTTGAATCAAAATTTGTCTCAAGCCCCGTCTCGAATTTTGTCTCGAGTTTGTCTTCAATATTGTTTCGAGTCTCGTCTTGAATCTCAAAACAAATGTCTCGAATCTGGTTTCGAATATCGTCTCGAATTTCGTCTTGAATATTGTTTCGAGTCTCATCTCGAGTTCAGTCTCGAATCTTGTCTCGAATAACATCTTGAATCTTGTATTAAATCTCGTCTTCACTCGAACGGTGACTTGAGTCTTGTCTCAAATCTCGTATAGTCTGAAGTCTCGTCTCGAATTTTGTCTCGAATCACACCTTAAATGTCTCGAATCTGTTCTTGAATCTGGTATTGAATCTCATCTCTTATCTTGTACCGAATAACGTCTTGAATCTCGTCTCGATTTTTTCTTTAATATTGTTTCGAGTCTCGTCTTGAATCTCACAACAAGTGTCTCGCATCTGGTCTTGAATCTCGTCTCAAATTTCGTCTTGAATATTGTTTCTAGTCTCGTCTCGAGTTCAGTCTGGAATCTTGTCTCGAATAACGTCTTGAATCTTGTATTAAATCTCGTCTTGACTCGAACTGTGACTTGAGTCTTGTCTCAAATCTCGTATAGTCTGAAGTCTCGTCTCGAATTTTGTCTCGAATCACGCCTTAAATGTCTCGAATCTGTTCTTGAATCTGGTATTGAATCTCATATCTTATCTTGTATCGAATAACATCTTGAATCTCGTCTAGAATCTTGTCTCGAATCATGCCTTGAATGTCTCGAATCTTATCTCGAGTCTCGCCTTGAATATCTCGAATCTTGTCTCAAATCACGCCTTGAATGTCTCAAATCTGGTCTTGAATCTCGTCTCGAATCTTGTATCGAATCTCGCCTTGAAATACTTCTTGAATCTCGTCTCGAGTTTTGTCTCTAATCTTGTCTCTAATAACGTCTAGAATCTCGTATCAAATCAAATATTCTCAAGGCTTGCCTTGAATCTTGTCTCTAATCCCGTTTCGAATCTTGTTTGAAATCTCGTCTAGTCTCAATTCTTTCCTTGAAACTTGCTTTAAATCTCGTCTCGAATCTGGTCTTGAATCTTGTTTTAAATCTTGTCTCGAATCTCGTCTTGAATCTTGTCTCGCATCTTGTCTTGAAGCTTGTTTTGAATCTTGTTTCGATTCTCGTCTGGAATCTTTTATCGAATCACGCCCTGAATGTCTCGAATCCTTCTTCGAATCTGGTCCTGAATCTCTTCTCGAATCTTGTATCAAATTACGTCTTGAATCTGGTCTTGAATCTTGTCTCGAATCACGGCTTGAAGGTCTCGAATCTTTTCTCGACTCTGGTGTTGAATCTCGTCCCGAATCTCGTCATGGCAGTCTACATTTTACGACAGTACTAATTATTTTTAATTATTAATTAATTAATTAATAATTTACGTCGTAGATTTTCTTACTATTTCTGATTGCAATGGTCTATTTAAAAATAAAACAAAAAGAGTAAAACAATTCTATGGAAATTTAAATTATGCAATTCATCGTTATGTAAAACTACTGTCTGCACGTGACAGATTGTTGACGCGAATCTACTGCGCCAAACGCATAATAGAGCTATGGGAGTCGATTCCATGAATTATTACGAATGTCGACTGCTCCATTTCAATTAATTTGCTTTTGTGTGCCGTCACGCTTCGACAGGTTACGTGCCATTCCACTGAAAGGTGGCATTTCATCAATTTAGTAATTGATTGGTAAATACATTTACTCAACACATGGCAACAAGTGACTGAATTCCAAACAAAAATTCTTTAAGGTAAAAACATCAAAATAAAACATCCATAAACAACGTTTCCAATTTCAGAGTTTTACCCCCACCCCCTCACACATTCATCCTCGTTGTAGGCCATGACCCTTTTTGAGTGTTTATAAACAATCAAAACTAGCTGTGAATTCGATCTCGAGCCTTTCCGCTTTGTTTGGATTTATAATTATATGGTGCTCATTTCACGAGCACTTTGCTTCCCGTTAGCAAAAGTATTTGCTTCCTCATAGAGGAAGCATTAGTTTTTTTAATAATAGACAAACCAAAGTCTTCATTTTGATCAATTTAAAAATAGAAATTTACAACAACAACAAAATTAAAAAATAATACAAAAAACTTTTTAAATACGAAGACAAAGCAGACAAATCAAATTTTGTATTTGAAATGATAATTTTTCGAGCTGCAAAAGGAAAGGGAACAGTTCTGTTGCACCCTATCCCTCTCCCAGCTGTATTATTTTTTCACAAAAATTGTCAGAGCTATTCTGTTTGAAAATTTATGATCAAAAAGTCTTTTATATTCATGCGTCAACTTTGAATTATGCCGATGAAAAAAGTTTTTCTGTTTGAAACAGATGATTCAAATATTATAAATGAGCATAATTTCCTTAATCTTGAATAAAGTGTATTAGTATTATAGATCAATCGATTTGCCTTGAATCAAGGAATCTTTTCCGTTGTTGCATCAATTTTGAATTATGTTAGTGAAAAATGTTTTACTATAAAAAACCGTGTTTTTAAATATTGTGCATTACCATAGCTTCCTTACTCTTCAATAAAATGTATCAATGCTTTTCTATTCTCGCATCAACTTTAAATTATGAGGATGAGAACATTTTTACTATAAAAATCGATTAAAAAAATATGTAAATTACCACAACTTCCCTAATCTTTAATGAAATGTACTAATATTGCAGGCCAATCGATTCGCTTCGAACCAAAGAATCTTTTATATTCTTGTTTCAACTTTGAATTATGTTTAAAGAAAAAAGTTTCACTATAAAAAACCGTATTTTCAAATATTATGCATTTGCATAGCTTCCTTACTCTTCAATAAAATGTATTAATATTATAGGCCAATCGATTCGTTTGTAACCAATGAATCTTTTATATTCTTGCATCAACTTTGAATTATGCTAATGGGAAAAGTTTTATATGAAAAACCCGATTTTCAAGATATATAAATTACCATAACTTCCCTACTCTTCAATGAAATGTATTAA
>CAKNYM010048529.1:34281-95005 GCA_932195095.1 Andricus curvator
CATCAACTTTGAATTATGTTAATGAAAAAAGTTTCACCATAAAAAACCGATTTTGAAAATGTATAAATTAACATAACTTCCCTACTCTTTGATAAAATGTATTAATATTATAGGTCAATCGATTCGTCTCGAATCAAGAAATTTTCTATAATCCTGCATCAACTTACAATTATGCCAATGAAAAAAGTTTTACTATAAAAAACCGATTTTCAAAATATATAAATTACCATAACTTCCCTACTTTTTGATAAAATGCATTAATATTACAGATCGATTGATTCTTCTCGAACCAAGGAATCTTTTATATTTTTTAATCAACTTTGAATTATGCTAATGAAAAAAGTTTGACTATAAAAACAAGATTTTTAAAATATTATTGAGTGCTAAAGAAAAATGCAATAAATATTTTCAGAAATCCTTTGGCCAGTTTCAAGATATTAGTAGTAAAAATAAGCCCTCCAAATTTCATCAATTTATCTGCAACAGTTTTCAAGTAATCCTGTTCACAAAAAAGTATGACATCCACACACATGAACACATCCACACACGCACAGCCATCCGGACAATTGCTGAGAAGATTGTATTCGATATTTTTAAATTGAGGAAGGTTTAATCAAATGAATATAAAAATTTTGGAAAATGTTACCATTACAAAGCTTCCTCTATGAGGAAGAAAAAAGGGGAAAAAGGTGATTTTTTACAATAATAGGGGACGAAATTATTTGAAATAAAACGAATAAAACTAATGAGATTTAAAGTCGAACTATATTTTATTTTTAAAAATATAGTTGAACTTTTAATCGAATAGTTAAATTTTTAAGCCAGAAAGATGAATTTTTAACAAATTACATAAATTTTCATCAAAATAGTCAAATTTTCAGCTGAAGAAATATAAGCTTATAATTAAAAAATGGAATAGTTAAATTTTGAATTAACAAATTATTTTCCACCAAAAAATAATGAATTTTTAGCCAGTTGAATTCAACAAAAAAGATTAATTTTAAGCAAAATAGTTGAATCCTCAACCATATAAATGAATTTTTCACAAAGTAGATTTATTTTTTCTACCCAAAAAGACGAATTTAAAAAAAGAATTAAGTTTTCAAGCTGAACAGTCCAGTGTGTGGGAAAAAAGTTCATTTTCATACTGGAAATAATGATTTTTCAACAAGAAAGTTGATGTTCAGTAAAAAAAAATGTTTAACAAAACAGTTCGATTTTAAACTAGTAAAGATAATTTTCTAACCAGAAATTAAATCGTTAAATTTTTAGTTTGAAAACTTAATCTTCGACAAAAAGCACGAATTTTTATCAGTTGAATTCAACAAAAAAAAAAGAATTTTTAAGCAAATAGTTGAATTATTAAACAAAAAGATAAATTTTAAACAAACAAGATTAATTTTCGACCCAAAATGACGTATTTTCAAAAAAATACATAAATTGTCTATGAAAAAACTGAATTCTACACTTATAAAGGGTACATTTTCAATCCAATCGTTTTATTTTTAATTAAAAAGATGAATTTTTCGCCAAAAAGAAAAATGTTCTACCAAAAAATAGGATTTTTCAAGAAAAAAGTTTATTTTTTACCAAAATTTAAATTTTTAAATGAATAGTTTAATTTCCTACCAAACTAGTTGGGTTTTTAACCAAACATATGAATTTTATACCAAAAGAGATTAATTTTCAACATAAAAAAACGAATTTCCAACAATTTTTTGTGAGGCAATTAAATTTTCTTTAAACTTAGTTTTCAACCAAGGAAAATAACTTTTTACCATTAAATATTAATTTTTGATTCAGAAAAACGAATTTATAACGAAAAATTTGCGACCAAATAAAAAAAAAAAATTTCAACCACTTGAATTTAACCAAAAAAGACGAATTTTTAACAAGCGGAATTAATTTCGAAGCCAAAAAGGCAGATTATTAACAAAAAAGTTGAATTTTCAACCCAAAGATATGATTTTTCAGCAAAAAGTTAATTTTCTACTAAATAGTTAAATTTTTTTAAGAATAGTTTAATTTTCAGTAATCACATAGTGGAATTTCATACAAAAATAGTTAAATTATAAAAGAACAATGAATTTCCTATTAAAAGTATCAATTTTCGAAAAAACGATTAAACATTTTCAGTTTAAAAAATTAATTCCCTACCAGAAAGAAAAACGAATCGTCAAAAAAACAGTTTAATTTTCAAACAAAGAAATGAATTTTCTACTAAAAGTATGAAACTTAATAAAAGCCATTTTCAACAACAGAGTTAAATTTGAAAATAAAGGTAAATTTTCGACCACAAATGGAATACCTGAATTTTCACCTAAAAATAATAATTTGCAACCTGAAAATCAATTTTTAACAAAATATAAATTTCCAAACCAATAGTGGAATTTTTAACTAAAAAATATTAATTTTCAACCACCAATGAAATTCCGACATTTTCAGTTCAAAATTATAATTTCAAAACAAACAAAAAAAATTCTCATCAAAATAGTTAAATTTTCAAACAAAAAAATGAATTTTCAATTAAAAACCATTTTTTATAATAAGAATTTAAAAAATCTTTCGTCATGTACTCTAATTTTGTTGATTTTTTTTTTTTTTTTTTTTTATGCCCTTATGACATGCTACCCTTGAATTGTTTCAATTGCATAATCAGTTATTTCGCTTTTGGTCTCAAAATCAATAGATTATTACAAATTAATTTATATCAAGTTATTTGATTATTTTTTCAAAAACTAAAATTTTCAATTAAAAACTTTCTTATTATGAGCAAAATTTATGTTTTCCTTTGTGTAAATAAATGTATTTTGTCCCCTTTGTGAATTTTTAAATTTGAGATGCTTGAAAATATAAAATATGCAGTGTGCTACGTACGTGCATAATGGGCAGCTGCGAAACGAGAGTTCTTTTAGAGGCGAAAGACTTGATGCTGACAGGAAAAATGATGGTGGTGAAAGTGGATGGGAGGGGGGGGGGCTAAAAAGAGGGATTCAGCAACTTCTAATTAAAAATGTGCTTGCGTTCGTTACCCATACACAAAATATCACGTGGAGGTTCATTCCTTGAGTAAAAAGTTATTTTTAAACATTTTGTTTTGGGCGATGAGAAAGCAATTGTTCCAAAATGTTGAAACAATTCAAAAATTCTTCTGTAGAAAAGACAAAAGATACAATATTTTTCACACTAGAGAGATTTTAGTTCCTTAAGGAAATTGTTCAGTTTTAGATGAGGTTTTTGCTTTCTGAAACAATGTTCAGATTTGCTAAATTAGGCTACTCTTTGAAGAATATGATGTTTTCTACAAAAATAAAGTTGTTTTAATAGTGTCGACTTGAATTCCTAAAGCAATTTTGAAGTGGTTTCTGATGAAATTGCAGCTTTTTAAACCAATTCCTGAATGCTTGAAGTTAATTATTTGATTGTAGATCTATTATCAATGCCTAAGTTGTTCAAACAAGCCTGTACTTTCCTAAAAAATTTTGCAGTATTTCATATTAGGCTCTAGTACTTTAGATAATGTTAGAAATGTTTCAGATAAGGTCTGGCTTCACTAAAAATATGTCAGTTGTTAGATGATGTGGTTCATACGAAAATTCAAAAGTTGTTTTTGATGAGGTGGTAGTCTACTTAAAACTACTGAATTTGTTTAATTTAGGCTGTATTTCCTTAAACAATCTTACATATGTTTCTGATATGCTGATGGTATTGTAGACAAGGTTGAAGCAGCTTCAGATGAGGTCAAAGATTCCTGAACAGTGTTAAGGTTCCACCAGATAAGGCTGACAAGCAATTGTTGAGTTTTTGTAATAAAGTTATAATCCCTAAAATCTTCCTGTTCTTTTCCATGATGCTATCATCTCCTAAAGGATGCTACAGTTTAAATTGAGTTGTGCCTTTTCAAACAATCTTTGAACCTATTAGGTGGAGGTTTATTCCTTGAGAGGAAAATTATTTCAAAACCTTTTTTGAGATGCGTTGAGAAACGTAGGTGTAAATATTTTCTATTGCAATGATAATGGAAGGAAGATCAGGGATCTTGTTAGGATAATATAGAGATTTTAGTTTCTGAAAGAAATTATTCAGATGGTCTTAATGAGGTTCCTGCTTTCTGAAACAATTTCAGGGTTTGTTAAATTACCTTATTCTTCAAAAAGACGAAGTTTTCCTACAAAGTTGAAGTGGTTTCAATATTGAAGATTTAGATTCTTAAACGATTTTCAAATTCTTCAGACTTCAATCCCAAACTTTCAAATTGTGTTAAATGTTTGAACATAATTTTTGGATAGTGAATGTATCACCAAGTCTCAAGTTATTCAAATGAGTTTGTCGTTTTATAAAAAATCTTGCAATTGTTTCATTTGTGACAGTTCCTTATATAATGCGTTTCAGATCGATTCTAGTTCTAGTTCCAGTAACAATTTTGCAGTTTTTAAATGATCTAGTGATTCCTAAACAAATGTAGAAGCTGCTTCAGATGAGGTGAAAGTCTATTTGACACTGCTGAAGATTTTTAAATAAGGTTGAATTTTTCTTAACAATGTTATACATATTTCAAATGAGCTTATGGTATCGCAAATAATGCTAAACTAGCTTCAGCTTACGCTCTCAGGTTGCAGTTGTACCAACTACTTTGAGGTTGTTCAAACCAGTTCTCAATTTATTTATTCAAATCTTTCTGTTGTTTCCGATTATGCTATAATCTCTTGAAGGATGCTCCAACTGTTCAAATTAAATCTGTACTTTTGCAAGCAATCCTTTAATATTGTTTTCTTGTATTATATTTGTTTTAACGACACTGAGGTTGTCTGAGCAAGTTTTCAATTTATTTCTTCAATGTTCCTCTTGATTTCCATGATGCTATGATCTCCGAAACGATGCTACAGTTATTTAAATTAAAGTTATACATCTTTCGAGCAATCATATAAAATTCCCCATCTGTGCAGCAGTTGTTTTAACCACATTGAGATGGTACAAACAAGTTCTCAGTTTATTTCATTAAATCTTTCTTTTGTTTTCCATGATGCTATACAAATAAGTTCTAAATTTAATTATTTAAACCCTCCTGTTGTTTCCCATGATTCTATGATCTCTTAAAGGACGCTCCAGTTGCTCAAATCAAAGCTGTACTTTTTTTAAACAATTTTAGAATATTGACCTTTCGTGTTGCAGTTTTCCTAACTACCTTGAGGTTGTTTGAACAAGTTTTTGATTTGGTTATTCAAATCTTCCTGTGGTTTTCCATAATGCTTTAATTTTTTAAAGGATGCTACAGCTTTTTAAATTAAAGCTGCAGGTTTTTAAACAATATTTGAGTATTTCTCTCTCGTGTTGCAGTTGTTCTAAGCACTTTAGGATTGTACAAACCAGTTCTCAGTTTATTTCTTCAAATTTTCCTTTTGTTTCACATGCTGCTATGAAAACTTCTTCTCAATTCAATTATTGAAATCTGCCTGTTGTTTCCCATGATTCTATAATCTCTTTAAGAATGCCACAGTTGCTCAAATTAAAGCTGCAATTTTTCAAACAGACTTAAAATATTTTCCTTTCATGATGCAGTTGTTCTGACTGCTTTGAAGTTGTTCAAACAAGTTTTTGATTCAATTTTTTAAATCTTCCTGTTGTTTCCCATGATGCTATAATCTTTTTAAGGAAACTACATCTGCTTTAATCAAGTCGTACATTTACAAACAATGCTACAATATTTCCCTCTCGAATTGCAGTTGTTCTAACCGCTTTGAGGGTTTACAAATAAAAATATTTTGATTTGATTCTTCAAATCTTCCTGCGGTTTTTCATAATGCTATAATTTTCTAAAGGATGTGTTGCTCAAATTAAATGTGTACTTTTTCAAATAAACTTAGAATATTCTCCTTTTATGTTGCAGTTGTTCTAACTACTTTCAGGTTATTTGAACAATTTTTTAATTTAGTTCTTCAAATCTTCCCGCGGTTTTAAATGATGAATCTTTCAATGTATGCTGCATTTGATTATATGAAAGCCGAACTTTTTTAAACAATCTTAGAATATTTGCCTTTCGTGTTGCAGCTTTTCTAAACACCTTGAGGTGTTTCAATCAAGTTTTAATTTAATTCTCCAAATCTTCCCATGGTTTTTCGATGCTGCTATAATCTTTTGAAGGATGCTACAGCTTTCGAAATTAAAGCTGTACCTTTTCAAACAATCTGAGAATATTTCTCTCTTGTGTTACAGTTGTTCTAAGCAGTTTAAGGTTGTACAAACAAGTTCTCAATTTATTTCTTCAAATCTTCCTTTTGTTTTCGATGCTGCTATAAAAATTAGTTCTCAATTCAATTGTTGGAATCTCCCTATTGTTTCTCATGATTCTATAATCTCTTGAAGAAAGCTACGGTTGCTTAAATTAAAGCTGTACTTTTTTAAACAAACTTAGAATATTTTCCTCTCATGCTGCAGCTTTTCTAAACACCTTGAGGTATTTCAATCAAGTTCTAATTTAATTCGTCAAATCTTCCTATCGTTTTCCGATGATGCTTTAATCTTTTAAAGGATGCTACAGTTTTTCAAATCAATGCTGTAGCTTTTTAAACTATCTTAGAATATTTCTCTGTCGTGTTGCAGTTGTTCTAACTGCTTTGAGGTTGCTGAAACAAGTTTTTGATACAATTTTTCAAATCTTCCTGTTGTTTCCCATGACGGTAGAATCTTTTAAAGGATGCTCCAGCTGCTTAAATGAAGTTGTAATTTTACAAACAATCCAAAAATATTTCCCATTGGTGTTGCAGTTGTTCTAACCACTTTTACGTGGTTTAAACAATTTTTTGATTTGATTCTTTAAATCTTCCTGTTGTTTCTCGATAATGTTATAATCTCTTAAAGGATACTAAAGCTGTTCAAATTAAAGCTGTACCTTTTTAAACAATCTTAGAATATTTCGCTCTCGTTTCGCAGTTGTTCTAAGCATTTTAAGATTGTAGAAAAAGGTTTTTAGTTTATTTCATCAAATCCCCCTTTTGTTTCCTGTGCTGTTGTGAAAACTAGTTCTCAATTCAATTACTGAAGACATTCTGTTATTTCCCATGATTCTACAATCTCTTAAAGGATGCTACAGTTGCTCAAATTAAAGTTGTACTTTCTTCAAACAAACTTAGAATATTTTCCTCTCATGTTGCAGTTGTTCGAATTGCTTTGAGGTTGTTCAAACAAGTTTTCGATTTGGTTTTTCGAATCTTCCTGTGGTTTTCCATAATGCTATAATCTTTTAAACGATGCTATAGTTGCTTAAATGAAAGTCGTACTTTTTCGAACAATCTTGGCATATTTGCTTTCCGTGTTGCAGCTTTTCTAACCAACTTGAGATGTTTTCCAATCATGTTCTGAGTAAATTCTTCAAATCTTCCTATCATTTTCCGATGATGCTATAATTTCCTAACGGATGCTAAAGTTTTCTAAATTAATGCTGTAGCTTTTTAAACAATCTTAGAATATTTTTCTCTTGTCTTTCAGTTTGTCTAAGCACTTTGAGATTGTACAAACAAGTTTTTGTTTATTTCTTCAAATCCTGCTTTTGTTTCACATGCTGTTATGAAAACTACTTCTCAATTTAATTATTGAAACCTTCCTGTTTTTTCCCATGATTCTGTAATCACTCAAAGGTAGCCACACTTGCTCAAATTAAAGCTGTACTTTTTTTAAACAAACTTAGAATATTTTTTCCTCATGCTAGAGTTGTTCGAACTGCTTTGAGGTTGTTCAAACAAGTTTTTGATACAATTCTTCAAATCTTCCTGTTGTTTCCCATGATGGTTTAATCTTATAATGGACGCCACAGCTGCTTAAATGAAGTTGTACTTTGACCAACAATCCAACAATGTTTCTTATTCGTGTTGCAGATGTTCTAACCATTTTGACGTTGTTTAAACAATTTTTTTATTTTATTCTTCAAATCTTCCTGTTGTTTTCTAATCATGTTATATTCTCTTGAAGGATACTACAGTTTTTAAATTGAAGTTGTACCTTTTCAAACAATCTTAGAATATTTCTCTCTCGTTTGGTAGCTGTTCTAAGCACTCTAAGATTGTACACCCAGGTTTTTAGTATATTTGTTCAAATTTCCCTTTTGTTTCCTATGCTGCTGTGAAAACTAGTTCTCAATTTAATTACTGAAAACTTTCTGTTGTTTCCCATGATTCTATGATTTCTTAAAGGATGCTACATTTGCTCAAATTAAAGCTATAATTTCTTCGAACAAACTTAGAATATTTTCCTCTCATGCAGTAGTTGTTCGAACTGCTTTGAGGTTGTTCAAACAAGTTTTCGATTTGGTTTTTCGAATCTTTCTGTGGTTTTCCATAATGCTATAATCTTTTAAAGGATGCTATAATTGCCTAAATGAAATGTGTACTATTTCAAACAATCTTGGCATATTTGCTTTTCATGTTGCAGCTTTTCTAACCAACGTGAGATGTTTTCCAAATATGTTCTAATTAAATTCTTCAAATCTCCCGATCGTTTTCCGATGATGCTATAATTTCTTAATAGATGCTAAAGCTTTTTAAATTAAAGCTGTAGCTTTTGAAACAATCTTAGAATATTTTTCTCTCATATTGCAGTTTTTCTAAGTACTTTAGGATTGTACAAACAAGTTCTCAGTTTATTTCTTCAAATCTTTCTTTTGTTTCCCATGCTGCTATGAAGATAGTTCTTAATTTGATTATTGAAATCTTCCTGTTTTTCCCATGATTCTATAACCTCTTAAAAAAGCTGCTTAAATGAAGTTGTACTTTGACAAACAATCCAACAATATTTACCA
Organism: Andricus curvator; assembly: GCA_932195095.1. NCBI lineage: Eukaryota > Metazoa > Arthropoda > Insecta > Hymenoptera > Cynipidae > Andricus > Andricus curvator. Next base: position 43,073 of record CAKNYM010048529.1, read on the forward strand.
TTCGTTTTGCAGTTGTTCTAACCACTTTGACGTTGTTTAAACAATTTTTCGATTTGATTCTTCAAATCTTTCTGTTGTTTTTCGATACTGTTATAATCTCTTAAAGGGTACTACAGCTTTTTAAATTAGAGCTGTACCTTTTCCAACAATCCTAGAATATTTCTCTCTCGCTTCACAGTTTTTATAAGCAGTTTAAGATTGTACAAACAGGTTTTTAGTTTATTTCTTCAAATCACCCTTTTGTGTCTCATGATGATATGAAAATAAGTTCTGAATTCAATTACTGAAAACTTTCTATTGGTTCCCATGATCCTATAATCACTCAAATGATGCTACAGTTGCTCAAATTGAAGCAGTACTTTCTTCAAACAAACTTAGAATATTTTCCTCCCATGCCGCAGTTGTACGAACTGCTTTGAGGTTGTTCAAACAAGTTTTTGATACAATTCTTCAAATCTTTCTGTTGTTTCCCATGATGTTTTAATCTTATAAAGGACGCCACAGCTGCTTAAATGAAGTTGTCCTTTGACCAACAATCCAACAATATTTTGCACCCGTGTTGCAGTTATTCTAACCACTTTGAAGTTGTTCAAACAATTTTTTTGATTTGATTCTTCAAATCTTCCTGTTGTTTTCCGAAAATGTTATAATCTCGTAAAGTATACTGCAGCTTTTTAAATTAAAGCTGTACCTTTTCAAACAATCTTATAATATTTCTCTCACGTTTCGCAATTGTTCTTAGCACTTCAAGATTGTACAAACAGATTTTTAGTTTATTTCTTCAAATCTCCCTTTTGTGTCCCATGATGATATGCAAATAAGTTCTAAATTTAATTATTCAAACCTTCCTGTTGTTTCCCATGATTCTATAATTTCTTAAAGGACGCTACAGTTGCTCAAATCAAAGCTGTACTATTTGGAAACAATTTTAGAATATTGGCTTCTCGTGTTGCAGTTGTTCTAACTACTTTGAGGTTGTTCAAAGAAGTTTTTGATTTGGTTCTTCGAATCTTCCTGTGGTTTTCCATAATGCTATAATCTTTTAAAGGACGCTATAGTTGCTTAAATGAAAGTCGTACTTTTTCAAATAACGTTGGCACATTTGCTTTTAGTGTTGCAGTTTTAACCAACTTGAGATGTTTTCCAATTATGTATTAATTAAATTCTTCAAATCTTCCTACCGCTTATCGATGATGCTATAATTTCTTAACGGATGCTAAAGCTTTTTAAATCAAAGCTGTAGCTTTTGAAACAATCTTAGAATATTTTTCTCTTGTGCTGCAGTTTTTGTTGCTGCTTTGAGGTTGTTCAAACAAGCTGCTTAAATGAAGTTGTACTTTGACAAACAATCCAACAATATTTCTCATTCGTGTTGCAGTTGTTCATACCACTTTGACGTTGTTTAAACAATTTTTTGATTTCATTCTTCAAATCTTCCTGTTGTTTTTCGATAATGTTATAATCTCTTAAAGGATACTAAAACTGTTTAAATTAAAGCTGTACCTTTTCAAACAATCTTAGAATATTTCGCTTTCGTTTCGCAGTTGTTCCAAGCACTTTAAGATTGTACAAACAGGTTTTTAGTGTACATATTCAAATCTCCCTTCTGTTTTCCATGCTGCTGTGAAAACTAGTTCTCAATTCAATTACTGAAAACTTTCTGTTGTTTCCCATGATTCTATAATCTCTTAAAGGATGCTATAGTTGCTAAAATTGAAGCTGTACTTTTTTCAAACAAACTTAAAATATTTTCCTTTTATGTTGCAGTTGTTCGAACTCCTTTGAGGTTTTTGATACAATTCTTCAAATCTTCCTGTTGTTGATGCTATAATATTTTAAAGCATGCCACAGCTGCTTAAATGAAGTTGTCCGCTGACAAACAATCCAACAATATTTCCCACTCGTGTTGCAGTTATTCTAACGACTTTGAGGTTGTTCAACCAAGCTTTTGATTTGATTCTTCAAATCTTCCTGTTGTTTCCCATGATGCTATAATCTTTTAAAGGATGCTACAGCTGCCTAAATAAAGTTTTCCTTTTACAAACGATCCTGCAATAGTTCCCTTTCGAATTGCAGTTGTTCTGACCACTTTAAGGTTGTTCAAGCAAGCTTTTGATTTAATTCGTCAAATCTTCCTCTTGTTTCCCATGCTGCTATAATCTTATAACGGATGCTACAGCTGCCTAAATGAAGTTTTCCTATTACAAACCATCCTGCAATAGTTCCCTCTAGAATTGCAGTTGTTCAAGTCACTTTGAGGTTGTTCAAACAAGTTTTCAATTCTTGGAATATGGATTTGCAATTGCTATTCCTCTTAACTCCTCTCCTTTGGGACACGTTCTCTCCTGAATTCCGAAATCAATTCGTGTCCACAGCAATGTTCCAGATAGAGAAACGTTGGTGTAGGTCTAGGTGGGTATTGGGGGGGGGGGGTTGGACCGGGACGAAATGGTTTGTGCAATGCAAATGTCACCGCAGCTGGTGCAGTAGGGGTTGGATTATCCCTTTGACGCGGCCACCCAGGGCCGTGCTTATTGGCCAGTGCCAATGTCTCTCGGTTTTGGGTATCATTAGCTCAAAATCGTCAGCTTCCGGTGCCCATGTAGACTGCCTAATACACTAATACTATCATCTGCTCCAGCCTAATGTCATACATTTGAAGCGGTATCTGCATCCAAATTCACTGACCTAACCCAATTTTCCACAACCTCTACTGCTCTGAAAATTGTCACTATAAAAACAACTGTGGGGGTTTTTTGGTGGGAAATTTTCCGCTCGAGGCAATAATAACCTCAAAGTAGAGATCGGATCAAGAGTTTCTCAGATTTCCGAAATTAAACCGCTGGGGATCCAATTATCTTTTCCTCCTTTTCCCAGAGTCAGGTCTTAGACTTCTTGCAGTTTAATTTGTGTTTTACAAAGGAAGCTAAGCTTTTTTTTGAAGTTGAGAGGGGCTTCCTTCCTTTATCGTGTTATCGAGCGAGTCGAGGCCATTAGCCACGACCGGGGCGTTCTGGAGCGTGTAAAATGCAAAATCGAGAGGGCACTTTGACACGCGCCACTCGATATCCTCTATCACGTTTCAATGTTCCAGACTCACTGACTCCCCTAGACGAGCTTTCTTCCTACTGAATCTGAATAATTAAATTTATTATCCGAAAAATATTATTGTTTTTGTTTTTAAAATTTTTATTTTCTGATACTTACCCAGAAAATTCCAGTTAAGCAATTTGATCCTGATCATTAGAATGATCCGATTCTCAAAATCGAATGCTGGTCATCAATTTTCAAAAGCAGCAAATGTCAACTCAAATAGGGGAGACCTGAATGAAATCCAAATTTGGATTTTGTTTTTGTTGATTTTTTTAACTAAAGAATTAATTAAAAAGGTAGTGAGGTTAGCGTACCTAGTTACTTTTGAAAATTACTTTTTTATGAATTACCCTAGTCTAAAAAAATTAAGAAACTACAGAGTTTTATAGGACAATATAGAAATATTCTAATTTTTCGACCGCCTTGCAATTCAAGATTTTTTTAATATTCCTTGTTAGTCATAGAAAGTTGTAAATATTCCAAAAATAGGAATCGGTTCTAGGAATAATCAGAGAAAGAAAATAATTTATTTCTAGAAAAAAAAAAAAATCACATCCATACTCTAAATTACCTTCCAGAGCTGAATATTCGTTTTCTCTGGTTGGAAATTTAATTATTTATTCGAAAATTGATGCTTTTTTATAAAAAAAATCGCTTTTCTGAGTGAAGAATCTTTCTTGATTAAAGAATTAATTCTTTTGTAAAAAATTTGTTTTTTTGGCTAGAAATGTATTTTTTATTTATTTTGTTGAAAAGTCGTCGTTTTTGGTAGAAAATTAATTTTCTCATTTGAAAATTTGTCTTTTTTGTTCGAAATTCAAATACTTCTTTGAAAGTTGAACTTTTTCGTTTAATTTATTTCTACTTTTGAAGATTTATCATTTTTTCTCACAAAATTATCTCTCTGTTTAAAAAATTAACAATTTTGTTAAAAATTCCTTTTTGGTGAAACATTAATTTTTTGAACTGAAATTTTAACTATTTTTTCTGTTGTTGAAAATGTATCTTCTTTATTTGCAAATTAAATTCTTCGTTCCAAAATTCGTTATATTTGTTGAATTTTATTTATTTGAACTTAAACCGTTTTTGGTTGAAAAATCAACTATTGCTTTTTTCGTTGAGAATTCATCTTTTTTATTCAAGAATTCAACTATTTCGTTAAAAAATCGTTTTTTTGATTAAACACTAATTTTTTTTACTGAAAATTTAACTATTCCATTTTTTTTTTGGTAAAATCTTCTTGGTTGAAAATTCATCTTTCCGGTTGTAAATTAATTTTTTTGGTTGAAAATTAATCGCATTGCTTAAAAATTTAACTTTTTTGTTAAAAATTCGCTTTTTTGGTTGCAATATAATTTTTTGAATTGAAAATTACACTATTCCAATTGACGATAATTTCCAATTTTAGTTTTTATCTCTCTCGATAAAAATTTTATCTCTTTGGTTAGAAATCTAACTATTTTTTATTGAAAGTTAATTCTTTTTCGATTAAAAGTCTACTATCATATTTTTGGTTGAGAATTTATCTTTTTTTATTTAAAAATTTAATTATGTGGTTGAAAATTTTGCAAATTTAACAATTTTGTTAAAAGTTTATTCTTTTTGGTTGGAACTTCAACTGTTTGGTTAAAAATTCATTTTTTCACTGGCGAAAATAAATATTTTTACGGAAATTTTATAAGTAATTCACTTTTGTTAAAAAATTATCTTTTTTATTTGAAAATTCCACTATTTGATTGAAATTGTATGTACATTGTTGAAAATTGCTCTTTTTTCGTAGACAATTGAAAATTAAAAAATTTTGAAAAAAAATGTTGCATATAACTATTTTTTATTTGAAAAAAAATTATTTTTTGGTTGAAATATCAACTACTATATTTTTCGTTGGAAACCACAAAGTTTACTTTTTCATTTTTGTTTAAAAATTTATCTTTTTTATTTGAAAATTTCACTATTTGCTTGAAAATTGATTTACTTCATTAAAAATTTATCTTTTTGGTTGAAAATTTTACTCTTTTTTTTTTAATTTTCTTCTTTGGTAAAAAAGTAATTTTTTAAAATGAAATTTCATTTTATTTTGTTTAAAATCCAACTATTTTTAATTGAAAGGTAATTCTTTTTTTAGAAAAGTCTACTATTACATTTTTGGTTGAAAAATTCATGATTTTTGGTTTAAAATTTTATTTAGTTCAAAATTTAATTATTTTCTTGAAAATTTGATAATTCTATTAGAAATTTATTCTTTTTTTTCAAAATTTAACAGTTGAACATTTATTTGTTTTGCTTAAAGTATTCTTTTATGTGGTTGAAAATTCAATTATTCGTTTGAAATTTTCTCTTTTTTAGATGAAAATTCATTTCTTTTGGTAGAAAATTACTTTTTTCACTAAACATGTAACTATTTTGTTTTTGGTTAATTTTTTTTAAAAGAATCTGTATTATCATTAGAGAATAACAGAATTTTTTAACGTCTTTTCAGACTAGATGGAGCTATTAATTAAAATATTATTAATTAATTAAAAAATATTTTGATTAAGTTTTTTCTGATAAAAAGATCTTCTCCTTTCGCTCCGCTGAGATTCGAACCACAGAACTTCTGATTTCCGGTCAGGTGCTTTTCCCATTAAGCTACTAGAGAGATCGAGAGAAGAAACTTTATTTCAGAAATATACGGATTATTATGCTAGATTTTACAAATCAAATTTTTAAAGGAATCTGTATTATCATTAGAGAAAAACAGAATTTTTTTAACGTCTTTTCAGACTAGATGGAACTATTTTTAATTCATATCTCCATCTAGTCTGAAAAGACGTTGACATTTTTTTTATCATCTGATGATAAAACAGATTCCTTGAAAAATTTAACTTGTACCATCTAGCAAAATAATGCATCTATTTTCTGAAAAAAGTTTATTCTCTCGATCTCTCTAGTAGCTTAATGTGAAAGCACCTGACCGGAAATCAGAAGATCTGTGGTTCGAATCCCAGCGGAGCGAAAGGAGAAGATCTTTTTTTCAGAAAAAACTTAATTGGAATAATTTTTAATTCATAGCTCCATCGAGTCTGAAAAAACGTTAAAAAATTCTGTTATTCTCTAATGATAATACAGATTCCTTTAAAAATTTGATTTGTAACATCTAGCATAATAATGCGTATATTTTCTGAAATAAAGTTTCTTCTCTCGATCACTCTAGTAGCTTAATGGGAAAATTACCTGACCGGAAATCAGAAGTTCTGTGGTTCGAATCCCAGCTGAGCGAAAAGAAATCTTTGTTTCAGAAAAAACCTAATTAAAATAATTTTTAATTCATAGCTCCATCAAGTCTGAAAAGACGTTAAAAAATTCTGTTATTCTCTAATGATATTACAGATTCCTTTAAAAATTTGATTTGTAACATCTAGCATAATAATGCGTATATTTTCTGAAATAAAGTTTCTCCTCTCGATCACTCTAGTAGCTTAATGGGAAAAGCACCTGACCGGAAATCAGAAGTTCTGTGGTTCGAATACCAGCGGAGCGAAAGGAGATCCTTTTTTCAGAAAAAACTTAATTAATTTTTTTTTTAATTGAACTATTTGAACTACTATTTGGTTGATTGTTAACTTTTTTTTGAAAATTCATATTTGAGGGTTGAAAATTAAACGTTTTATAGAAAATTAGCCTTTTTGGCTTGAAAATTTGATTAAAATTCTCTCTTTAGATGAAAATTCAAATTTAGTTGAAAATTCATCTCTTTTGGTAGAAAATGAATTTTTTAACTGAAAATGTAACTATTTTTTTTGTTACAATTTTTTTTGAAAATTATTTGAAAAATATTTTTTAGTTGAAAAATTAACTAGTTTCCAAAAATTATTATTTTTTTTTTAATTTGACGTTTCTAAAAACATTTTCTGTTTCTCATAGAACGTTGTAAATCGTCCAGAAAAAGGCATTTGGAACTAGGCAATTCTAAAGCCGAAATTCATAATTTTCTAAAGTTTTTTTTTTTTAAATATTCTGCAACTATTTTTTTTCGCCAGGCGCTAATTTTGATATATCCTTTAATTTTTTCAAAAGGGCTCTTAGTTCTTCATACCTACAGTTGGTAAAGTAGATATTCTACTGAAACTCTTACCACGAGATTAAGCTTTTTAGAAAGATTCTTGAATAACAATATTTTTAATTAAACTCCAAGTCGCATATAATTACTAATCACTTATTAATCATTATTATATATTACTTATTTATATATCACTTTATATATTACTTATATTACTAAATCGGTACGCTCGTAACGTAAACAGTCAGGGCCGCCTGAACCGTTTCCAATTAGAATGCACAATATTGCGCAATATACTCGACTGTGTACTCGTGCACTGCGGCCCTTCCGAGGTTGCAGGGATTTTATAGGTTGAATTTAAGTACAAATGGAGAAGATCCTGTTAATTAAACCAGGTGCAACAGCAAGAAGCATTAAACTTAATCGAATGGCTAATGTTAGTTGTTGCTTATCACAGCTTGGAAAGTTTCGAACCTTAATGACACTTCCAGTTTGAGAAGTGAGCCATCATTCTCTTTTTATGCCTGGAAGGGTTGTAAGTTACTAATTTACGGCAGTGGGCTAGATCAACTAGAAACTTAACTTATAAGGGGCAAAAGTGACAAATTTTCGAAAAAAAAGTTGAAATTTTAACTAAATAATCCATTTTTAAAACAAAAAAGTCAAATTTTTTTAATATAGTCTAATTTTTTACAACAATGTTAATTTTAAACAAATAAATATGATTTTTCAACCATAAAATATTTATTTTCAATCCAAAAAGAAAAATTAAAAAAAAAACAGTTTAATTTGTAATTAAATAATTATATTTTTAATAAAATAGCCTAATTTTAAACGACGTATCTGAATTTCAACCATGCGATGCATTTTCAAAAAAAAAAAAAAATAACTTACAAAAAAATTTTTTTTTTAACAAAGTGCATGAATTTTCAACTAAAATAGATCAATTTTTAACCAAAAATGAAATAGTTGAATTTTCAGTTTAAAGGATTACTCGTTGACCAACAAAAAAATGAACCAAAGAGTTAAATTTTAAACCAACAAAGATAAGTTTTCAACCAAATCCTTGAATTTTTGAGTCGAAAATGCGAATTTTCTGCACAAAAGTTGAAGTTTTTACAAAATAATTAAATTTTCAACTGATAAAGGATAAGTTTTCTGCCAAAACTCCCACAGTTAAATTTAAAAATAAAAAAAAAATAAAAAAAATTCTGACAAAACAAAAAATTTCAACCAAATTGTTGAATTTTGAAAAGGCGAATTTTCTACGAAACAGTTGAATTTTCAACAAAAATGATCAATTTTAAATAAAATAAATGGATTTGCTAGCAAATAGTTGAATTTTCAACTTACAAAGGATACATTTCCAACCAAAAATGGAATAGTTACATTTTCAGAAAATTTTTTTCTAAAATTTTGAAAAATAGTTAAATATTCAACCATTGCGGTAAATAAAAAAAAATGTATAGAAAATTAGTTAAAAGTTCAACCAAGTAGTTGAATTTTCACCCCAAAAAGACAAATTTTGAAACAAAAATATGAATTTCCACCATGAAGATTAATTTTCTCTCGAAAAAGACGAATATTTAACAAAACTGTTCAATTTTGAAGCCAAGAAGACGAACTATATATACAAAAAGTTGAATTTTTCTAAATAATTTTTTTCTGAAAAAAGATCTCCTTTCGCTTCGCTGGGAATCGAACTACAGAACTACTTTCCGGCCAGGTGCTTTCCCATTAAGCTACTAGAGAGATCGAGAGAAGAAACTTTTTTCAGAAATACACGCATTATTTGGCTAGATGGTACAAATCAAATTTGTCAAGGAATCTGCATTATCATTAGAGAATAATTGAAAATATTCAACGTATTTTCAGACTAGATGGACCTATGAAAAAAAACTTATTTTAAATAAAATTATTTAATTATTTCTTTTTTTTTTTAATTATTTTAAAAATAATTTTTCTTTTATAGCACCATCTAGTCTGAAAAGACGTTAAATATTTTCTGCTACTCTCTGATGATAATACAGATTCCTTGAATAATTTTCTATTAAAAAAGACGAATTTTCAACAAAATAGTTAAGTTTTCAACCAAAAATGGAACTGTTTCACTTTCAGTTAAAAAATTAATATGGGGCAAAAAAAAATCAAATTTTGAACATAATAGTTAAGTTGTCAACCAAAAATGGAATTGTTAAACTTTCAATTGAAAGAATTAATATTAAACAAACAAAAATAAAACGATTTTTCAACTAAAATTATGACTATTTTACCAGAATTGTTGAATTTTTAGTTAAAAACATAAATTGGCATTAATGAAAATATAAAAGTTCAAACAAGAAGATCAATTTTTTACTGAAAAAGATGAATTTTCAACAAAATACGTGAATTTTTCACCAAATAGCTGAATTTTCATTTAAAAAAGATAAAATTTTAACCAAGTTTACCATAGTGTACTATATAGTATCACAGTGTATCATAGTGTAACTTGATACGAAATACTGTATGAAATACTGCTGTACCATATTGTATCATACTGTATCATATTGCATCATATTATATGATATTGTATCACAAGGTAAGATATTGTATCATATTAAAACATATTGTATCATATTGTATCGTATTGAATCAAATTGTACCTATTTCATCATATTGTATCATACTGTATCATATTGCATCATATCACATCATATTGTATCATATAGTGTGGTAGTGTATCACATTGTTTCGTATTGCATCATATTGTATCATAGTATATTACATTGTGTCATATTGCATCAAATTGCATCGTATTGTATCATATCTCATCATATTGTATGATACTGGATCATATTGCATCATATTATATGATACTGGATCATATTGCATCATATTATATGATATTGTATCATAAGGTAAGATATCGTATCATATTAAAACATATTTTATCATATTGTATCATATTGTATCGTATAGCATCAAATTGTACCTATTGCATCATATTGTATCATATTGCATCATATTGTATGACAGTGTATCATATTCCATCATATTATATGATAATGTATCACATTGTATGGTAGTGTATCATATTGCATGATATTGCACTTATTGCATCATATTGTATGATACTGTACAATATTGCAACATATCACATCATATTGTATCATATAGTGTGTTAGTGTATCATATTGTTTCGTATTGCATCATATTGTACCATATAGTGTGATAGCGTATCATATTGTATCATAGTATATTATATTGTGTCTTATTGCATCAAATTGCATCTTATTGTATCATATTGCATCATATTGTATGATACTGGAACATATTGCATCCTATGATATGATATTGTATCACAAGGTAAGATATTGTATCATATTAAAACATGTAGTATCATATTATATCGTATTGCATCATATTACATCATATTGTATCATATTGCATCATATTGTATGATAGTGTATTATATTCCATCATATTATATGATAACGTGTCACATTGTATGGTATTGTATCATATTGCATGATGCTGTACCATATTGAATCATATTGTATCATATTTTTGATAGTGTATTATATCGTATGATATTGTATCATATTACTTTATAATGTATCACATTTTATGATGCGGTTTCATGCTTTATCATATTGCGTGATATTGTATGATATTGTATGATATTTTGCGATACACGGTGATATTGAATGGCACCTACTGTACAACATTGTATCATATTGTATCATAACTGCCGCTTGCCGGTCGGATGCTTTCCCATTAAGCTACTAGAGAGATCGAGAGAAGAAATTTTTTTCAGAAAATACACGCGTTATTTTGCTAGATTTTGATTAATTTTGTTCTGAAAAAAGATCTTCTCTTTTCGCTCCGCTGGGAATCGAACCTCAGAACTTCCGATTACCGTTCGGGTGCTTTCACATTAAGCTACTAGAGAGAATGAGACAAGAAACTTTTTTCAGAATATACACGCATTATTTTGCTGAATTTTAATTAATTTTGTTCTGAAAAAAGATCTTCTCCTTTCGTTCTGCTGGGAATCGAACCTCAGAACTTCCGCTTGCCGGTCGGGTGCTTTACCATTAAGCTACTGGAGAGAACATTCAAAAAGACTTTGAAACATTTTAAAAGATTTCCAAAATTGTCAAAAAAGAATCTGAGAACGTTTGAGTTAATTTTTGAAAGTTTGCAGTATTAAAAAAAAATTGAGAAAAAATTCAAAACATTTTAAAAGATATCTAGAAGGTTTACAAGTTTTAGAAAGGTACAAAAATAATCTGATATTTGAAAATATTTCGAAATATTTCCAACTTTTTGATTTCAAAAAATTAAAAAATGTAGATTTCTGAAGATTTCGAAAAAAGTGGATTTTTAAGAATGAACTTTTTTGTTGAAAATTAATATTTTCGAGTAAAAAAATTGAACTATTTCGTAGAAAATTTGTCTCTTTTGGTAAAAATTTAACCTTTTTTAGTTAAAAATTCAACTGGTTGAAAATTAATCCTCTCGGTTGAAAATTCAGCTTTTTGGTTTAAAATTACATAAAAAAAAATGATATGAAAATAGAGATCTTCTCATTTCGCTCCGCTGGGAATCGAACCTCAGAACTTCTGATTGCCGGTCGGGTTCTTCCCCATTAAGCTACTAGAGAGATCGAGAAAAGAAATTTTTTTCAGAAAATACACGCATTATTTTGTAAGGTGGTACATATCAATTTTTTCAAGGAATACGTATTATCATAAAAGAATAACAGAAATTGTTAATGTCTTTTCAGACTAGATGGAGCTATGAATTAAAAATTATTTCAAATAATATGTTTCTGAAATAAGATCTTCTCCTTTCGCTCCGCTGAGAATCGAACCACAGAACTTCCGATTGCCGGTCAAGTGCTTTCTCAATAAGCTACTAGAGAGATCGAGAGAAGAAACTTTTTTCAGAAAAAAAGTATTTTAAAAAAATTTTTAATTCAAATCTCCATCTAGCCTGAAAAGACGTTAAAAATTTTATGTTATTCTCTGATGGTAATACAGATTCCTTGGAAAATTTAACTTGTACCATCTAGCAAAATAAAAAAAATTAAAAATTCAGCTTTTTGGTTTAAAATTAACTTTTTTGTTGAGAATTCATATTTTCGGGTTAAAAAATTAAACTGCTTTGTATAAAATTCATTTCTGGAGAATCTTAGAAAAATTATATTTAAGTAACCTTCAAAACAAATAAGCAAATAAACATATTATTGGAATAATTCTTTGAAATTTTCATTTTGTATTAAAACTTATTTTTTCCGTCACATCAAAAAAATGATGAATGAAAAAAAAGATCTTCTCCTTTCGCTCCGCTGATAATCGAACCTCAGAACTTCTGATTGCCGGTCGGGTGCTTTCCCATTAAGCTACTTGAGAGATCGAGAGGAGAAACTTTTTTCAAAAAATACACGCATTATTTTGCTAGATGGTGCAAGTTAAATTTTTCAAGGAATGTGTATTATCATAACAGAATAACAGAAATTTTTAACGTCTTTTCAGACTAGATGGAGCTATGAATGAAAAATTATTTCAAATAATTTGTTTCTGAAAAAATATCTTCTCCTTTCGCTCCGCTGAGAATCGAACCACAGAACTTCCGATTGCCGGTCGGGTGCTTTCTCAATAAGCTACTAGAGAGATCGAGAGAAGAAACTTTTTTCAGAAAATACACGCATTATTTTGCCAGGTGGTAAATTAAATTTTTCAAGGAATCCGTATTATCGTCAGAGAATAACAGAAAATTTTTAACGTCTTTTCAGAAGGGGTGAAAGGAGAAGATTTTTTTTCAGAAAAAAATTATTTAAAAATAATTTTTAATTCATATCTTCATCTAGTCTGAAAAGACGTTAAAAATTTTTTATTATTCTCTGATGATAATGCAGATTCCTTGGAAAATGTAACTTGTACCATTTAGCAAAATAAAAAAATTGAAACTTCAGCTTTTTGGTTTAAAATTAACTTTTTTGTTGAAAACTTATATTTTTGGTTTAAAATTAAACCTTGAAAACAAATAAACAAATAAACATAATAATTGAATAGTTCTTTGAAATTTTCATTTTGCATTACAATTTTTTTGTTATTTGAATAAAAAAACTGTTGAATGAAAATAGAGTACAATTCAGTAGAATTTAATATAATATAGGGAAACAGTAAGAGTACAGCATAGCACATTAATTGAAGTACATTAATGCAATTTAATTAGAGGTAAAGCATATCACTTTAATTCACAGCACATTATAGTACATTAAAGTACAGTATATTACATTAATCTATAGTACAGTATATTACATTAATATATATTACAGTATATTACATTAATATATAGTACAGTATACTACAGTAATTTCAAGTACAGCGTGACAAAATAAATTGGCATAGATCCCAAATTAACAATAATTTGTACAGTAGGTACTATTAATAACCAAGTACAGTATAGCGAATTATTCAAGGGAATAGTATAGAGCATTCATTCAAAGTACAGCATAGTACATTAAAATACAGTATACTACAATAACTCAAAGTACAGTATATCAAAATAAATTGCATTCAATCGCAGTACATAAATAATTTGTACAGTATGGACTTTTAATGCAAAGTACAGTGAGGCACATTAAATAATGTTGAATTTAGTGTACAGTATAGTACATTAAAATTCAGTATACCTTATTACGTTGATATAGAGTACAGTATGGTACAGTAATTTAAAGTACAGCATATCAAAATAAATTGGAGTGGATAGAAGTACAACAATAATTTGTTCAGTGCGGACTCGTGATGCAAAGAACAGTGTACAACATTGACATAATGCAGAAAAGAGTACAGTATGCTACAGTAATTCGATTTACAGTATTGCAAAATAAATTGCACAACATTGCAGTGTTACAGTAATTCGTGCAGGATGAATTAATAACAAAGTAAAGTAAAGCACATTAACATCATTCAGAGTTTAAGGTACAGTTTCGAACATTAATTTAAAGTACAGTATACTACATTATACATTAACAAAGTACAATAATTACGGTCATTTAAAGTACAGTATAGCAAAATAATTTCTATTGGTACAGTATAGCACATTAAGATCATGCAGAGTTTGAGGTACAGTTTCGAACATTAATTTAAAGTACAGTATACTACATTATACATTAGCATAGTACAATAATTACAGTCATTTAGAGTACAGTATAGCGAAATAAATTGTATTGGTACAGTATAGCACATTAAAATCATGCACAGTGCATCAAATTAATATGGTATACAGTATATCACATTAAGATCATGCACAGTACATCACACTAATATGGTGTACAGTATATCACATTAAGATCATGCACAGTACATCACATTATTATGGTGTACAGTATATCACATTAAATTGAAATAAACTAGAGCACAATACATGCATTCTATTTTCTTTTCAAAGAAATAACGTCAATTCTCTATCGTTCTTCTCTCGCAGATGCGAAGCGAAGTTTTAGAAGCTCCTTTTACACAGAAGGATTTCTTCACTAACTACAACCAATTGAGCCATCTGACACGTGTCGGCGTCTCAGGCTTCGTATTTTTCTCCATGAATTCGAACCCTTTGTCGAGTCCTGTTGCCTCAATAATATGACAAGGGGAGGATAGTGAAAGAACTTTTGAGTAGAATTCACAGAACTCGTATTTCAGCTTTATTCTGCCACCGGAAATACGGAAATACTGAAAGTACAGCATAGCACATTAATTAAAGGTACAGCATAGCACATTATTCAAAGGTACAGCATAGCACATTAATTAAAGGTACATCATAGCACATTAATCAAAGGTACATTATTGCAAATTAATTGAAGGTAGAGTATATCACATTAATTCATAGTACAGTATAGTACATTAAAATACAGTTCACTATATAAAATAAGTGTGCAATACAGTATCCTGCAGTAATTTGAAGTACAGCACAGCAAAATAAATTTGAATAGTAAAAATTTATACCTGTAAAATTCGGCTTTTGATTTTTTGTGATGGATGCCCCCCCCCCCAATTTGTTCGTTTTCCGGAAAAAATAATTCCCTTTTTTTCAAATCGGTCAACATTAAACTTTGCAATTAAATTTTCAACAAAATGGTTGAATAATCAACAAAATATGGAAATTTTTAATAAAATGTTTTATTTGTCAACTAAAATGATGAATCTTCAACAAAAAAATTAATTTTTAACAAAAAAGTTGAATCCAACCAAAGATGAATTTTCTACAAATATATAACAAAATGCATAAATTTTTTGATTAATTGTTGAATTTTCAGCTAAAAAACTATTAATTTTTAACTGATAATACAATTGTTAAATTTTCAGTTAGAAAAAATTAATTTTCGAGCGAAGAGAAACGAATATTTAACAAAATAGTAAAATTATCAACCAAAGAGATGAATTTTTAACTTGAATTGAATTTTGAATAAAGTAATTCAACTTTAACCAGGTAATTGCATTTTTAATCAACATAAATTTTCCATAAAAAATACGAATTTTACAATAAAATACATAAATTTTCAATTGAGTTCTTGAATCTTCAACTAAAAACAATAAAAAATGAAAATTAAATTAACGAAACTGTGTTCAATTTTTAACCAGTAATGGAATAGTTAAATTTTCAGTTAAAAAAATTAATTAAAAACAAAAATTCTACAAAATACTTCATTGTTAGCCGGATCTTCACCTGATAACATGATTTTTTAACAAATTAGTTCAACTGTTAATCGAGTAGTTGAATTAAAAAAATAAAATAAAATCGTTGAATTTTCAACTTTTATCTATTATTTTGGAAATTTTGAACCGTTTTTTTTAAAAGAATTATTGAAGAATTTACCATTTTTCCATCCAAAAAGTTCTTTTTTGAACAAATTTTCAAAAATATTTTATAGAAAGCAAAAGCTAGCCAATTAGGGATTTTAATGGTGGAAAAAATTGATTTATATTTTTCTTGGAGTCCACTAGGAAATGAAATTTGAAAAAAACTGATTTTGAAAAATATCAGAACCTTTTTTGGTGAAATTTTTCAACCTTTTTTCCATTTTTCTCAAAAAGGATCTTTTCAGTGAAAAAAAAAATAATAGAAAAAAAATATATATTTCACAGAGATCTACAATGTTTCAACCCAACCAATACTTTTGAAATCAATCAAGATAAACATTTTTTTTTTCGGGGTCTTTGGAAAATTTGGGAGGATTCTTAAATTTTTTTTCAAATAATAACAAGTTTGAAATGTTATTTTTGGTGGGAAAAATTAACACATTTTCTTTTTATGTAAAGTGGAAAAGAATAGTATCCCAGGATCCTTTATTTTCTGAAATTTATATTTTACACTTGATAATAAATACTCAAAAAGGAATCTGCATTATCATTAGAGAATAACAGAATTTTTTAACGTCTTTTCAGACTAGATGGAGCTATGAATTAAAAATTATTTTTAATTAATTTTTTTCTGAAAAAGGATCTTCTCCTTTCGCTCCACTGGGAATCGAACCTCAGAACTTCCAATTTCCGGTCCGGTGCTTTCTCATTAAGCTACTAGAGAGATAGAGAGAAGAAACTTTTCTCAGAAATCTACTAATGATAATACAGATTCATTGAAAAATTTTATTTGTACCACCTGGCAAAATGATGCGTGTATTCCTGAAAAAAGTTTCTTCTTTCGATTTTTCTAGTAGCTTAAGGGGAAAGCACCCGACCGGCAATCGGAAGTTCTGAGGTTCGATTCCCAGCTTAGCGAAAGGAGATCTTTTTTCAGAAAAAAATTATTTAAAATAATTTTAAAATAATGATAATCTATTGATTGAAGATACTTTTCGACAATATGAATATGGCAGTGAGCAAAATCGAAAGTTCTATGGTTCGATTCCCAGTGGAGCGAAAGGGAAAATCTTTTTTCAGAAAAAAATTAATTAAAAATAATTTTTAATTCGTAGCTCCATCTAGTCTGAAAAGTCGTTAATTTCTGTTATTCTCTGATGATAATACAGATTCCTCGAAAATTTAGATCTGTACCACCTAGCAAAATGATGCGTGTATTTCTGAAAAAAGTTTCTTCTCTCGATCTCTCTAGTAGCTTAATGGGAAAGCACCCGACCGGCAATCGGAAGTTCTGAGGTTCGCTCCCCAGCGGAGCGAAAGGAGAAGATCTTTTTTCAGAAAAAAATTAATTAAAAACAAATATTTAATTCTATTTTTATAAAAATTGTTCTTTTAGAATTTTCCCAATTAATTGGGATGAAATTCCTGCAGAACATTTCTCACTAATTTTCACCTAGCCAGACGAACTGGGGTAACTTAATATAACCTGTTCTATGCAGACTTTTGATATTCAGAGAATAATTATTTACAGGCTCAGTCAATCATTATGACTTAATTATTACATAAATTAGATTACCGAAAATTAAATTAATTGCCAGAATAATCGCGATCTAAAATTAAGAGATATAATTATACCAGAGGTGAAGCGGAATAATCCCGTTATTCTTGAAATGATACCTGCCAGTAGTAAATCCTTTATTAGGCCAGACATTCTCTCAATGGTTTATTTTTTTTAATAATCTTTTATTTTTTGTACAATCTTGAGATTAAAACGATTTTTCTGAAATATCAGTTATTTAACATTAAGCTACTAGAGAGATCGAGAGAAGAAATTTTTTTAGAAAATACACGCATTATTGTGCTAGATGGTACGAGTTAAATTTTTCAAGGAATCTGTATTATCATCAGATAATAACAGAAACGTTTTTTCAGACTAGATGAAGATAAGAATTACAAATTATTTTTATTAATCTTTTTTCTGAAAAAAGATCTACTCCTTTCGCTCCGCTGGGAATCGAACCTCAGAAGTTCCGATTGCCGGTCGGGTGATTTCCCATTAAGCTACTAGAGAGATCGAGAGAAGAAATTTTTTTCAGAAAATACACGCATTATGTTGCTAGATGATAGAAGTTAAATTTTTCAAGGAATCTGTATTATCATCAGACAATAACAGGAATTTTTAACGTCTTTTCAGACTATATGAAAATAAAAAAGAAAACAAGTATGAAAAGACAGTAAACATTTCTCTTATCCTCTGATGATAATACAGGTTCCTTGAAAAATTTAACTTGTACCATATAGCAAAATAATGCGTGTATTTTCTGAAAAAATATTCTTCTCTTGATCTCTCTAGTAGCTTAATAGAAAAGCATCCGACCAGCAATCGGAAGTTCTGAGGTTCGATTCCCAGCCTAGCCAAAGGAGAAGATCGTTTTTCAGGGAAAAAAATTAATTAAAATAATTTTTAATTCATATCTCCATCTAGTCTGAAAAGACGTTCAAAATTTCTGTTATTCTCTGATGATAATACAGATTCCTTGGTAATTTAAATTTTGAGAAGAATTTTAAACATTTAAAACAAAATGTAGATTTTTTAATATTTCGAGAAAAAAAAATCGAAGCTTTTTAAGAATTTTGAAAGGTTTTAAGAGAATCAAAACAAATTTCTTCAGATTCGTGGAAATTTTGGAACAAAGGATAAAAAAGCAGGAAAAGCCTTATAAACAGGTAGAGAAGTTGGAAAGTAGGATGGAGAAGATAGAAACCTCAAACAAGGGGTTGGGAGGGCAGGAGATCGAGACTGGAGAGAAAGAAAGGCTGAGAAATATTGAGAGAAGGATAGAAACGAAAGAGAGTGAGGAAAGGAGGGAGAATATAGTGGTAAAGGATATAAGATTAGTGTAGAAGGAACTGAAGGAAGGAGTGGAAAAAGTATTAAAAAGATGGGTGCTAAGGTAGAGATAGAGGAAGTGTGAAGTGTATAAAAGGACGAGCGAAGAGGGAGAGAACGGTACTGGTGAAACTAAAGAAATAGGAACATGAGAGGGAAATGAGGACAAAGAAGAGGGCGCTATATGGAAGCTCGGAGAGAATGGAGGACGATTTGAGATGGTTAGAAAGGAATATCCAGTATAAGTTAATGAAAAATAGCGGAGAGGAAAGAAATAAGAGAAGAACGTGGGTTAAGTTTAGGATAATATAGATAGAAAGTGTATGGTGGGATTGTGACGCAGAAAGAGAAGAGTTAGTAAAAAATTAGGTGTCGGGAAAGAGACAAAAAGAGACGAGAAACGAAAAAAGGAAAGAATGCAGGAAATTTTACTAAAATATAGCAGGCTTGGGAAGGAAGGATAGGGAGTTCATAAGAAATTTGGCACAATGGGATGTAATAGTTATGGTGGAGACGTGGCTTGATGTGAAGGGATGGGAAAGATTAAAGGGGAGGTTACCTAGAGGTTAAAAATGGCAGGTTCGAAATGCAAAGAGAAATAACAAAAAAGGCAGAGCAGTGGAAGAAATGGTGATGAGAGTAAGGAAAGAATGTTTAATAGCGAAGAATAAGAAAAATATGAAAATACAAAGAAGGAGAAGAGGTGAAGATGGGAGGAGAATGGTGGAAGAAAGTGGAAGTGTATGTGAATAATATTCAGGAGAAATCGGAGGAGATGAGAAAACTGATTAACGATAATAAAAAAGAGACTAGGCTTATAATAGGAGGAGATTCTAATGCGAGAACAGGAGATAGAGGAGGAGGGGAATGGGGAGGAGAGCGAGGTATGAAATCCAAAGTTCAAGATATTAAATGGGAAGGGACGGAAATGGAAAAAATAGAAAGCTTTAACGGGAAGTTGGGTGCGCGGGGGATCGGAAATAAAGATGAAGAAAGGCTGAGAAATATTGATGGAAGAATAGAAAGGAAAGAGAGAGGAAACGAGTAGGAATATAGTGATGAAGGTTCTGAGAGAAGAGGGGAAGGAACTGAAGGAAGGAGTGGAAGAAGTTCTAAAAAGGCCAGATGCTAAGGTACAGATAGAGGAAGTGCGAAGTGTAGGAAAGGATGCGCCAAGAGGAGAGAAAATCGTAAAAGAAAGTATAGGGAGTTTATGATAAATTTGACATACTGGGATGTAATAATATTGGTGGAGACCTGGCTAGATGAAAAGGGATGGGTAAGAGTAAGGGGAAGGGCAAGGTTACCCAGGGGGTACAAATGGCAGGTTCAAAATGCAAAGAGGAAGAATAAAAAAGGCAGAGCAATGGGAAGAATGGTGATGGGAGTGAGGAACGAATGTTTAACAGAGAAGGGTAAGAAAGAGATTTAAAAAACACAAAGGAGGAGAAGAGGTGAAGATGGAAGGAGAGAGATAGATAGTAAGGGTGTATGTGAACGGTGGTGTATAAAAGAAATCATTAGAGGATAAGAGAACTGCTTGAAGGTAATAAAAAAGAGATTAGGCTTATAATAAGAAGAGATTTTAATGCGAGAACAGAAGAAAGAGAAGGAGAGGAATGGGAAGAAGAGCGAGGTAGAAAATCCAGTGACAAGAAAATAAATGGGAAGTGGAAGAAATCAAAGAGCTTGGAGGAGATTGGATGGTTTATCCTAAACGGAAATATAAAGGAGGTTAAGGAAGCGGATTATACACGCTCAGGAGGAGAAAGGGGAACGATAATTGATTATACGGTAGATTTGGATTTCTTGCCTATAATAGTGCAAATAGAGCAAAAGTAAAAAGAGCAGGAAGAGGGGATTGGTCAATAGGAGGTAAAGAAAAGTTTGAGGAAAGGGTGAGGAATATCAAAATAAGGAAAGGAAATGTAAAAGAGGAGATGGAAATAATGATAGGAGTAATAAAAAGAGTATTAGAGTGCACAAGCAAAAAAGAAGTTACTGAAAGAGGGGATAGGAATGGATGAGATGAGGCATGTAAATAGAAGAAGAAGGAAGTGAGAAGGGAATTAAGAAAATTGGGAAAAGGGACAAGTAGTGGATAAAAATATAGGGGAAAAAAAGGAGTATACTGAGTTGTGTGATCCAAAAAAGAGGAGAAAAATAAAAGGTTTGAAGAAGAGGCGGAGAAGGCTAGGATGGAAGAAGAGGTTTGAAAGGTGGTAAATAGAGAGAGAGCGAGAGAGAGAGAGAGAGAGAAGAAAAAGAGTGAACAAGGCAGAATGAAGAAAATATTTTATGAATTATCTTGGAACGGTAGAGAATACATTTTCAATAAAAAAAAAAACATTTTCAAAAACCGGAAATACCTTGAAGATGTATTTTTTATATTTTGTTAATGAGAAAAATAATTTGCAAATTAAAAAAAAATTGTTAGTAAATAAAAAGTGTTGTCATGTATATAGAATTTACTGGAATCTTCTCGCTATGATTAAACCTTCGGTCGAGATAACGTTGGATCAACAAAAATCTGTTTGGCTAGAATCTTTTTCAAGCTGTTAGTAAATGATAAAATAGTTTGTTATCTGATATAATTTGTATTATGAAATATACTACGACGCAGAATAGTAAATCCTTGAGCAAGAATCTCTTGGCATATACTATGAACATAGTTTAACAATAGAATTATTTTTGTTGATCCAACCTTATCTCTACCAAGGTATCAATTAAAGAAACTTCTGAAAATCATATACTACGTTCTGAAATTAAAAAAAAATTATTTATAAAGAAATTGATAAATTCAAATAAAATAAAAAAAATCCAATCCAATTGAAATGCATAATATTGCGCAATATACTCGACTGGGTACTCGCGCACTGCGGCCCTTCTGAGGCGAGAGTCGCAATTGCTGCAAGATAATAATTTTTTTTTCAATTCCCGGGAAAATTTGAGCTGATTTTTTATTTAAAAAATTTAATTTCTAGAGAAAATTACAAATATTTCAAAACATTTTGAATTATTTCATAAAAATTAAAAAAAAAAGGAATGTGGACGATTTTGAAGCAAAAATGTTGAATTAGTGAGGTAACAAAGTTTTATGAAAAATTCGAGTAAGTTTAAGAGACATTTCGAGTTTTTGAAAAGATTCAAATTTAATTTGAGTGTTATAAACATTTCAGAAAAGTTTTTAAAAAATGCACACATTTTTAAATATTTCAATATAAAAATTTTCAAGCTTCTCTTTTTTATTTTGAAAAATTAATTTTAAGAGAATATTTAAAAAGATTTTAAAAGATATCAAAAGATATCAAAAAATTTCAAAAATAATTTAAAATTTAATAAGATTTAAAAAAAAAAATTTTTTATTTTTATTCTTAAAGATATTGATATAAAACTTTTCAATTTTTCAAATATTTTGAAAGGTGATATTCAAGATAATAAAAAAATTGTCTCAAGATTTGAAAATAATTAAAAATTTGAAAATATTTCTAGACATTTTGAATAAAATGCAGATTTTTTAAGATTTTAAAACAATATTTTGAATAGTTTCTTAAGGTTCCAGAAAAGATTTTCAATTAGATTTATAGAAAAGTTGAAAATTTTTATTTTTATTTTGTAAAATTTATTTTAAGAGAATATTTAAGAAGATTTTAAAAACATTCCAAAAGATTTCCAAAATCGTTAAAAAAGAATCTAAAAGATTGCCAGGAAATTTTTTTAATGTTTCAGAACTTTTTCAATGTTTTCAGAAAAATTCGAATCATTTCGATATATATTTAGAAGTTTTCAAAAGATTTCGAAAATAATTCTAAATTTGGAAATAATTCAAAAACCTTAAATTAAAGTGTCAATTTTTGAAGCTTTCCAAATACAATTTTTAAAATTTTTGAAGATTTTGAAAAGTTTCGAGATAAAAAAAGAAAACATTTCTTAAAATTCCTAAGAATATATGAAGTGATTCTTAATTTTTTTTAAATAGTTTAAAGACAGCAGTTGAATATATTTTAAAATATTACCAAAGATTTAAAAAATTACCAAAAAAGATACGTGTTTTGAAAAGATCCAAAATATTTTAAAAAATTGAAAAAAATATATATTTTCAATTTTCTTTCAAGCTTTAAAAAGTCCTAAATACTTTTATCAGCAAAAAAAATTCTCATAAATTTTCTGGATACTTTTTTGTTATCTGAAATCTTCAAAAATATTTTTGAATTTTTTAGTTAAACCTAGGAAAATTATATCCATATAACATTGAAGAAAATAAACAAAGCAACTTGAAAAATAAATTATAACTGTTTTTTATTTCAAAGTAAAATCTTTTTGGATTGAAATATCAACTAATAAATTTTTCGTTGAACATTTATATTTTTTCGTGAAAAATTAATCTTCTTTGTAAAAAATTGATGTATTTGGTTAAAAATTAAATTTTTTATTGATAATTCCTATTCTTTAGTTAAAAAATTAAACTGTTTTGTAGAAAATTCGTCTTTTTGGAAAATATTTAATCTTGTTTGGTTGGAAATACAGGTGGTTAAAAATTAATCTTTTTTGTTTAAAAATTCTATTATTTGTTTGAAGATTGATTTTTTGTTG
Organism: Andricus curvator; assembly: GCA_932195095.1. Taxonomy (NCBI): domain Eukaryota; kingdom Metazoa; phylum Arthropoda; class Insecta; order Hymenoptera; family Cynipidae; genus Andricus; species Andricus curvator. The sequence continues at coordinate 66,534 of CAKNYM010048529.1, forward strand.
AAATTTTGATTTGACATATCTGTAGATTTCAAAAATCTTTATAAATTTTCTCCAGAATCTTAGTAAAATCATATTTATGTAACTTAAAAAACAAATAAACCTGAAAAATAAATAGTTTTAAATAATTTTTTTCTGAAAAAATATCTTCTGCTTTCGCTCCGCTGGGGATCGAACCACAGAACTACAGATTTCCGGTCAGGTGCTTTCACATTAAGCTATTAGAGAGATCGAGAGAAGAAACTTTTTTCATAAATATACAAATTATTTTGCTAGATGTTACAAATTAAATTTTGCAAGGAATCTATATTATCATTATAGAATAACAGAAAATATTTAACGTCTTTTCAGACTAGATGGAGCTATGAAAGAAAAATTATTTTAAATAATTTTTTTTTCTGAAAAAAGATCTTCTTCTTTTGCTCCGCTGGGAATCGAACCACAGGAATACTGATTTCCGGTCAGGTGCTTTCCCATTAAGCTACTAGAGAGATCAAGAAAAAAAAGTTTTTTCAGAAATACACACATTATTTTGGTAGACGTTGCAAATCAAATTTTTCAATAATTTTTCTTTCACCGCTCCATTTGTCTGAAAAGACGTCAAATATTTTCTGTTATTCTCTAATGATAACACAGATTCCTTGAAAAATTTGGTTTATAACATCTAGAAAAATAATTGGTGTATTTCTGAAAAAAGTTTCTTCTATGGATCTCTCTAGTAGCTTAATGGGAAAGCACCTGACCGAAAATCAGTTGTTCTGTGATTCGATTTTCAGCGGAGCGAAAGGAGAAGATCTTTTTTCAGAAAAAATTATTTAAAATAATTTTTCTTTCATAGCTCCATCTAGTCTGAAAAGACGTTAAATATTTTCTGTTATCCTCTAATGATAATACAGATTCCTTGAAAGAATTTATTCGGAACATCCAGCAAAATAATATGTGTATTTCTGAAAAAAGTTTCTTCTCTCGATCTCTCTAGTAGCTTAATGGGAATGCACCTGACCGGAAATCAGTAGTTTTGTGGTTCGATTCCTCGCGGAGCGAAAAGAGAAGATCTTTTTTTCAGAAAAAAGTTATTTAAAATAATTTTTCTTTCATAGCTCTATCTAGTCTGAAAAGACGTTAAATATTTTCTGTTATTCTCTAATGATAATACAGATTCCTTGATAATTTTTGATTTGTAACATCTAGCAAAATGATGTGTGTATTTTTGAAAAAAAGTTTCTTCTCTCGATCTCTCTAGTAGCTTAATGGAAAAACACCTGACCGAAAATCAGTTGTTCTGTGATTCGATTTTCAGCGGAGCGAAAGGAGATCTTTTTTCAGAAAAAAGTTATTTAAAATAATTTTTCTTTCATAGCTCCATCTAGTCTGAAAAGACGTTAAATATTTTCTGTTATCCTCTAATGATAATACAGATTCTTCGAAAGAATTTATTCGGAACATCCAGCAAAATAATATGTGTATTTTTGAAAAAAGTTTCTTCTCTCGATCTCTCTAGTAGCTTAATGGGAAAGCACCTGACCGAAAATCAGTTGTTCTGTGATTCGATTATCAGCGGAGCGAAAGGAGATCTTTTTTCAGAAAATAATTATTTAAAATAATTTTTCTTTCATAGCTCCATCTAGTCTGAAAAGACGTTAAAAAAATTTCTGTTATTCTCTGATGATAATACAGATTCCTTGAAAAATAAGTAGGTATTAAAAATTTCTATTTTGTATTAGAAATCATTTTTTGCCTCAAATAGAAAATTTGTTATAGGAAAATAGATTGCAATTAAGTAGCATTTAATATAATCTAGTGAAACAGTAAAAGTACAGCATATAACATTAATTAAGAGTACATTATTGCAAATTAATTCAAGGTAGAGTATACCAAATTAATTCATAGTACAGTATAGTAGATTAAAGTACAGTATACTGTATTAAATTAATATATAGTACAGTATACTACAGTAAATCAAGGTACATCATAGCCAAATAAATTGAAGAAGATCGCAGTACAACAATAATTTGTTGATTATGGACTCCTAATATAAAGTACAGTAAAGCACATTAATATAATTCATAATTTAGGGTACAGTATAGCAAATTAATTAAATTTACAGTAAGGGAATTAATTTAGTCTACAGTATAGTAGATTAAAGTACAGTATGTTATAATAAATTAATATATAGTACAGTATACTACAGTAATTTTAGGTACAGCATAGCAAAATAAATTGCAGTAGATCGCAGTACAACAATAATTTCTTCAGTATGGACTCTTAATGCAAAATACAGTATAGCACATTAATATAATTCAGAATTTAGGGTACAGTATAGCACATTAATTCAAGTTACAGTAAGGGAATTAATTGAGTCTACAGTATAGTAGATTCAAGTACAGTATGTTATAATAAATTAATATATAGTACAGTATACTACAGTAATTTTAGGAACAGCATAGCAAAATAAATTGAAGTAGATCGCAGTACAACAATAATTTGTTCAGTATGGACTCTTAATGCAAAGCACAGTATAGCACATTAATGTAATGTAGAATTTAGGGTACAGTATAGCACATTAATTGATGTTACAGTAAGGGAATTAATTTATTGTACATTATAGTAGATTAAAATACAGTATATTATATTAAATTAATATATAGTACAGTATACTACAGTAATTTTCGGTACAGCATAGCAAAATAAATTGAAGTAGATCGCAGTACAAAAATAAATTGTTTAGTATGGACTCTTAATGCAAAGTACAGTATAGCACATTAATATAATTCATAATCCAGGGTACAGTATAGCACATTAATTGAAGTTACAGTAAGGAAATTAATTTAGTGTACAGTATAGTACATTAGAATTCAGTATATTATATTAAAATAATATATGGTACAGTATACTACAGTAATTTTAGGTACAGCATAGCAAAATAAATTAAAGTAGATCGCAATACAAAAATAATTCGCTCAGTATGGACTCTCAATGGAAAGTACAGTATAGCACATTAATATAAATCATAATTTAGGGTACAGTATAGCACATTAATTGATGTTACAGTAAGGTCATTAATTTAGTGTACATCATAGTACATTAAAACACAGTATTCTTAATTAACCTAATATAGCAAATAAGATTCAAAGAATTAAAAAAAAAATTGCAGAAAATCTTGTTTCCAATTCCATTTACAATAGTTGATGACATGTTTTCCGTGAGGGAAGCATTTTCACAGAACTGTCGATGCTCGAGTTTTTTCCTCATTCATAAAATGGAATTCAAAAGAGAATAGAAATTAAAAACACATCGATTTCTCGTGTTGGACTGCTCTCGGCTAGTTCGTTTAAATTTATGAGACGTCTGACATCACTCGCGCTACTGAAGCAGAAAATTATTTTCCGTTCCTTCTTTCCATTTTACCCCCCCCCCCCTTACTTCCGATTCTACCCCCAGTTCGGCATGGCTTCCTGTCTCGAAATGACGAAAAGGGCGAGCAGGATTCACTGAATATTAAATTTTCCACGGTTCGAAAAATAAAAAAAACGAAATCGAGAAGAAAGGAAGAGAAAGGGAGACAAAGAAAAAAAAGAAGAAATAGAAAGTAAACGAAAAATTCACCCACAAAGTCTATATCGAAATTTTCAAATAAATAACTTTACTTCATTATAAAATTTATTTCTACATTTTTTTAACATTATTGATAGAAGAAAACATTTAAATTGTTAATTATTGTTCAATATTGTTAAATAATTCTGTTCTTAACATTTTGCTACCACAATATAATTTATAAACTTTTTTACATTTTCAAAAAGATAAGAAAAATTATATTAAAGGAAAAACTTATTCTGAAGAATTAAAAAAAAAAATGTTGAAAAAATAATTTCGAGTTTTGAAGATTTCAAAATGTGTGGAAAAATAATATAGAAGACTTTTTTTAATCGTTCAGGAGTTAAAAATTTTTTAGGTAAACTCAACCTTGTTGGGCCTCATGTGAATGAAAAAAAAATATTCTTAAGATTCATGGGAAAATTTCAAATTATTTTTTTTTGAGGAATTCTGAAAGAAAAATGATAAAGACTGCAAATGATTTTGAATTATTTCCTGAAATTTTGAAAAAGAGTTTAAAAAAATTGAAATCAAAATCTTGCATCATTACATAATTTTAGATCAAAAATTAAAAAAAAATTCTTTAGGGACTTAGGAAAAATTAAAATGATTTTTTATTTTGAAAAATTAATTTCAGAAGAATATTAAAAAAAAAATCCAAATACTTCAAAAGATTTATAAAGAAAAATCAAAGAAAAATCTGAAAAATTTTAGGAAAATTTTTTCTAGTTTTGCAAAAAAGAAATTCACGAAAAATTTTAAAATATTTAAAATATTAAAATGTTTGAAAATTTTGAAAGTATTAAAAAAAAAGTTTCTCAAGATTTATGGAAAAATTTTTTATGATTTTTTATTTTGAAAAATGAACTTTAAGAGAAAATTGAAAAAGATTTTAGAGCATTTCAAAAAATTTCTTTAAATTTCGAAAAAAAGTAGAAGATTTTAAAGGAGAATGTTTCAATTTGGTAGGATTAAAAATTTTGAAATTTCCACTTTTGTCAACTTTTCATTTATCTACTGATGTAATAGTTGATGCAAGTGAACAAAAATAATTGTTAAAATAATTTTTTATTGAAAAGTTGACAAAAAGTTTAAAATTTTAGAAAAAACCGCAACTTTCTACCGTTATTGAAAGCTAATATTATTTAAAAAAATTCTAAATTGTTTATTCAATTACTTTTGTTAACTTTTATTATTATTACATTTCTCTAATTAACAAATGGAACAAAAGTAGAAAATTTAGGAAAAAACTTCTACTTTCTCGCATCATTCAATGAAAACATTATTAAAAATAATAGTCAGTTATTTAAACAATTACGTTTGTTAATTGAAAAATACCGGAAAATGAAATTTAAAAATAGTAAAATTCCCAAAATTATAAAAATGTCCAAATACGAATTTTTGTATAATAAATATTATTTATTAAAAAAATACAATAATCAAATGTTTTTATCAAAGAAGAAAATTTTTTTAATGTTCAAATTTTTTCAACATTGCTGTTTGAATTTAAAATGAGAATAATTTTATACAAATTGTATATAAAAATAAATTCAAAAACACGTGTGCTTCGAACCAAAAAAAAATTTGTCCGTGAATTTTCTCTGAACCTAAGAACATTTTTAAGAATTCTATTTTTGAGAACGTTTTTTGTAATTTTTAAAAAATACTATGCAAATTTTCAAAAAAAAATTTTCATCCAGAAATATTTTTTTTTAAATTATTTTAATTTTAAATTCAAACAATAATTTTCAAAAACTTTGAACATTGAAAAAATTTTCTTTGACAAGACTATTTTATTATTTTATTTAAAATTAATAATTCAACTTCCTGGTTGAAAGCTGAACTCCTTTGTTGAAAATTATTTTTTTTTTCTAGTTAAAAATTAATATTTGTAACTAAAAATAAATCTTTCAAAAGTGGTAGTCGAAAGATTTTCAGAAAAAAAAAATTTCCAGAGCCACAAAGAGATTCGCCCGATGCAGAAAATTTGGAATTTTTCTCCCACTCTGAAATTCCAAATTTTCTTAAAAATTCCATATTTTATTAATTTTTTCATGAATTTATAATTGTTACTAAAATTTTAATCCTCTTATAATTCGAGCAGGATTTTCTCTTTGAAAAGACCACTCTAAACCTGAGGATTTACATATATATTCCAACACACTCGTTTAAAGCCAGGAGACGCGAAAAGTACTCTTTTTTGCTATTACGTGACTTCACCTAACAACGAGGTGTATTTTTATCCACCTAGCTGTTAAAGAAAGCAGACCAAGAAAAAAATAGGGTAATAAAAAAAACAGAAAAACAGTCCTTTTATATACCTGACTTTTAACACCCTTGCAAGGCTGTTCTCTAATGTACTTAATTTGCCAACTATAAATTTTCTTTTAAGCCAATCCTTTCTCGGCTTTTTTTTTATTTTCAGCTTTATTTTCCGAGACTGTGGAAAATAAGAGTTTCAATTCGAGACCAGAAAAGCAAGTTTCACTGTCACGAAACAGGAAGGACTTAAAAAGTTGAGGCAATCTGTAAACTTTCTGAACTCTTTAAAAACCTCTACGCATTATTATACAATTATTACTTACCAATCTCTATCATCTTTCTCCTCCCTTCTCTTTCTCCCTTTTCCCACCCTTCTCCTCCCTTCTCCGCCCTTCTCCACCCTTCTCCATCCTTCTCCACCCTCCTTTTATCCCTTGTTTCCCTATGCCCTTCTTTCTGTCCATCATTTTCACCCATCCTTTCTCCACCACTACCGTCCTACACCTTCTCCATCCTTTCACCTTCCAACCCTCCCTATCACACCTCTCTGTACCCATTCCTCACCATCATATTCCTTCCTCCTCCTCTCACTACCCTTCTCCACCCTCCTATTATCCGTTTTTTCCTATCCAATCCCTATCATCCCCACCCATCCTTTTCCCACCACAATACTCCCCCAATCATCTCCAACACTTGTCCATCCTTTCCTCTTACATCCCTTCCGACCACACGTCTCTGCACCCATCCCTAAAGCGTCAACGAATTAATATACAATTAATACTCACAAACCCCGCACCTCCATCATATTCCTTCCCCGTAATTTTCCTTTCCTTCTCCACATTCCCCTTATCCGTTCTTTCCCATCCCCTCCCTATCAACCAATCCCATCCCTTTCTCACCACTACACTCTCCCACCTCTAGTGCATCATTTTCGCCTTCTAACCCCTTCGCACCCATCCCTCACCCGATAACACATTGTTGCTCAATTATTACCCACCTATAGGTCATCTCTATCATTTTCCTTCGCCCTCCTCTCCACCCTTTCTCGATCCTTCTCATATCCGTTCTTTTCTATCTTCTTCCTATCATACCCACTCATCGATTTCCCACCACTAACCCCCTCCTACACATCCTTATCCCTTGTCCATCCTTTGATGTTCCAACCATCCCTATCACACCCCTTCGCACCGATCCATCACCTATCAACACATTGTTAAACGATTATGACTCACAAATCCCCTATTTCCATCATCTTCCTTCTCCCTACTCTTTCTTCCTTTTTCCACCCTTCTCCGCCTTCCTCTTATCTCTTCTTTTGTATCTTATTTCTATCATCCTCACCCATCCATGTTCCATAACTATCCTCCTCACACCTTCTCCATCATTTACCCTTTCAATTCTCCCTATCAGACCTTTCTCTGCCCACTTGTCACCCATCAACACATTATTACACAATTATTATTCACCAATCGACCATCCCCATCGTATTCCTTCTTCCTCCTCTCACTACCCTTCTCCTCACTCTTATCCGTTCTTTCCTATCTTCTCTCTATCATACCCACCCATTCTCCATCCTTTCCCGTTGCAAACCCTCCCTATCACACCTTTTCGCACCCATCCCTCACTTATCAACGCACCATTGTACAATTAATACTCACCAATCCCCCATCTGTATTATATTACTCCTCCCTCTTTTTCCTTCCCTTCTCCACATTCCTCTTGTCCGCTCTTTCCTATCCCCTTCCTATCAACCCCTCTCATCCCTTCCTCACCACTACACTTCCCCACCCTACTGCATCCTGTTCCCATTCTTATCCCTTAGCACATTATTATTCAACACATTATTACACAATTATTACTCACCAATCCTCGATATCCATCATCTTCCTTGCCCCTCCTCTTCCTTCCCTTATCCACCCTTCTCTTATACTTTCGCTCTCCTCTCCCTACTTTCTCCACCCTCCTCTTATCCCTTCTTTCCTATTTTTATTCTATTATCCCCAACCAGCACCTCTCCACCATTAGCTCCCACAAATCCTTATCCCTTGTCCATCTTTTCCATTATAACTATTGCAGCTCTCCGCACCGATCCCTCACCTATCAACACATTGCTACACAATTATTACTCACCAATCCCCCATCTTCATCATATTTCGTTCCCCTCCTTTTTCTTCTCTTCTCCAATCTCCTCTTAGCCCTTCTTTTTTAGCCCCTCCTACCATTCCAACCCATCCGTTCTTCAATACTATCCTCTCCCATCCCTCACTCATCAACACATCATTACACAACTATTACCCAACAATCTTCCATTGGCATCATATTTCTTCCTCCTCCTTTTTCTTCTCTTTTCCAATCTCCTCTTAACCCTTCTTTTCTAGCCCCTCTCTACCATTCCAACCCATTTGTTCCCCAACACTATCCTCTTCCATCTCTCACTCATCAACACATCATTACACAACTATTGCCCACCAATACTCCATCGCCATCATCTTCCTTTCCTTCTTCTCCCACCCTTTTCCACCCTCCTCTTATCCCTTCTTCCATACACTATCCCTGTCATGCTCACTCTTCCCCAGCACTATTCTCGACCACTTCTCCATCCTTTTCTTTTACAGTTTTTTACATTATTTCTCATCAGAAATGTCCTCGCATGACTTCATAAATATTAGGTAAACGTTTAGGGGCCGACCATAAACTACGCTAATAATTTAAGGGGGATGGTGCCTTCACTAAAAACTACGAACGGTAACAGTGGGTTGATCGGAGGAGAAGGGTCAGTTGAGAGTAGAACTACTTCACTTTATTTTTTCTGAAAATAGATCTCCTTTCGCTCCGCTGGGAATCGAATCTCAGAACTTCCAATTGCCGGTCGCATGCTTTTCCATTAAGCTACTAGAGAGATAGAGAAAAGAAACTTTTTTCAGAAAATACACACATTATTTTGCATTATTTTTTGAAAAAAGTTTCTTCTCTCGATCTCTCCAGTAGCTTAATTGGAAAGCACCCGACCGGCAATCGGAAGTTCTGAGGTTCGATTCCCAGCGGAGCGAAAGGAGAATATCGTTTTTTTCAGAAAAAATTAATTAAAATAATTTTTCATTCATATCTCCATCTAGTCTGAAAAGACGTTGAACATTTCTGTTATTGTCTGATGAAAATAGAGATTCGTTGAAAAATGTATCTTGTGCCATATAGCAAAATAATGTGTGTATTTTCTGAAAAAAACTTTCTTCTTACGATCTCTCTATTAGCTTAATGGGAAAGCACCCGACCGGCAATCGGAAGTGCTGAGGTTCGATTCCCAGCGCAGCGGAGCGAAAGGAGAAGATCTTTTACATAAAAAATTAATTAAAGTAATTTTTAATTTATATCTCCATCTAGTCTGAAAAGACGTTAAAAATTTCTATTATTGTCTAATGATAATACAGATTTCTTGTTTCCATTATTTTATTGAAAATTCATTTCATTTTTGCTTGGAAATTAATTTCTTTGACGGATAATTGATCTTTTTTTATTGAAAATTCAACTGTTTGGTGGAAAAAGTTTCTTTTTTCGATGAAAATTTAACTATTCGGTTGAAAATTCTTGTATTTTGTTAAAAATTTCTTTTCTTGGGCAGAAAATAAATCTTTCTGATTAAAAAATAATATTTTGGTTAAAAATTCAACTATTTGGTTGAATGTTGATTTTTTTGGTTGAAAATTCTTTTTTTATGTCTCTTCATTTTAGATCAATATCCATCTCTTTAGTTGAAAATTCAACTATTTTTTTGAAAACTCTTATATTTTGTTTGAAAATTAATTTGTTCAACTGTCAATGTAACTATTCCATTTTCGGTTGAGAGCTTTTTTTTGTTATTGAAAATCGATTTCTTTCTAATTAAAAATTAAGCTTTTTGGTTAAAAATTCACGTATTTTGTTAAAAATTCGTCTTTTTTTGGTAAAAATTATTCTTTTTGGTGGAAAATTCATATTTCTATCTGAAAATTGGCTTTTACATGAAACCTAATTTTTTAAATTAGAAATTTAACTCCTCCATTTTTTGTTTCAAAATTATCCAATGCAACATTTAATAATTAATAATAATCAAAATATCACGGCCTATTTTCAAAACAAATTTAATAATTTTTTTATTTGATAATAAGAAATTGAATTTGTTACAAAGAAATAACAAATTTTTATTATTAAAAAATGGTTTAAAAATTTTTTTATCGTTTTATGTATTTATGAACAAAATTTCGCTTTTTCTCACGGAATTAACAGTCAATTATTCAGCAATGATTTTAAAACTTAGAAAAAACATTTATCTTAGCAGTACTTTTTGCAATTAAAATTTGTTTCCTATCAGTTTTTACCAATTTCTGAAAAATTGTTAAATTTTTAATAAATTATACCTAATTTTTCTTTTCCTGACAATAACAAAAAATTTAATTAAAAATCTATTGTCAAAATAATTAATTTTTGTAAATTTTAAACTTTTTCCATTAAAATTTTGTTTCTGCTGTAATAAGAAATTATTTATAATATTATTCCGCTTCTGGAAATTATAGAAAACTTTTTTTCCAGTTAGCTGATTTTTGGCACAACTACCTTAAGTGATTAATAAGCCTAAAGAATAACTAAATTTTTTTATAACTATTGATAACAGTCAATCATTTTGAAAAAATGTTTTATCTCGGAAATAAATATCATTCCTTAATTAAAAAATAAAAATTTAATAGTTTTCCTGATTTTTTTTAATATATAAAAAAATCTATTTTACATTTTTGCTTGAATTCAGATCAATTTTTGCTTAATTTAAGTTCATCTCTAAATTTAAGTACATTTCTGAATTTAAGTCGTAACATTTTCAAGTATTATTTGTCACTATGTTCCTTTAATACGCACATGCCGACTGAGTTTTTTTTTTTTTTAAACAGAATTCTTTCAGCATCAAAAAAATATATATATATATATATATATATATATATATATATATATATATTGGTTCAAAAATTATGGTGAATTATTCAAATTGACAGTTTTTGCTAACGAACAATAATAAAAAATTGGAAATAAAAAAAATATATGTTGCACTTCTTACAGAAATTCTAGAGAAAGTGAGGAAGGGGAGGGAGGAGAGAGGAAGGGGAGCATGAGAGGGGACGAGGTTTTGCTCGGAAAGGGAAGTAGGGGGGTGAGGGGGGAATATGTGAGGGGTGGGGTGAGTATAGGATGTGAAGGTAGGAGAATCCTAGGAGGCGCAGATGAAGGGAGGGGATAGAGAAGTTGAAGGGACGCTCGTGGAAGTAGGAGGAGGCAGATGATGAGAGGGGATAGTAAATTTGAAGAGACTCTTGTGGACGTAGGAATCGGGATGGTGGGAAGGAGAACAATGAGATAGAAGGGGCTGTGAAGAGGAAACAGAAGAAGGGACGAGGCTGATGAGTGGATAAGAAATAAGGCAGGAAAGTAAAAGGGTTAGGATTTAGGAGAAGTATTATAGCAGGATGAGAAATGGAGGAGCCGTAAATGACAGTTGAGGAATGGGTATGTTGAGAATAAAGCGGGAGAAGTAGAGGATGGGAAGAAATGAGAATTATGTGAAGGGAAAACGGATGTGAGGGATAGGGGGAGTTGCGGGAACTTGAGGGGCAGTTAAGGGAACTTGAGGGAAAGTAGAGATGATGAGGGTAGGAAGGAGAAAAAGGAGAGGGGAAGTGTAAGAGTGGACGAGAAATTGTATGCAAAGAGAAGTAAAGGTGGTGAGGAGGTGGGATATGTGAGGCGTGGAGGAGTACAGGATGAGAAGGTAGGAGAATGCTGGGACGATGCAGATGATGGGAGGGGATAGAGAAGTTAAAGAAACGCGCCAGGAAGTAGTGATTGAGATGGTGTGAAGAAGAATGAGATAAGAGGTGATGTAAAGGGGAAATAGAAGAATGGACGAGGCTGATGAGTGCATAAGAAATAAAGCAGGAAAGTAAAAGGATGGGGATGTAAGGGGGGTATTATAGTGGGATGAGAAGTGGCGAAGCGATAAATGGTATTTGAGGAATGGGTATTTTGAGAAGAGAGCTGGAGAAGTAGAGAATGGGTAGAAATGAGAATTATGTGAAGGGAAAGAAGATGTGAGGGGATAGGGGGAAGAAAGTAGGGGAGGGGAGTGAAAGGGTGAGTAAGAGTGGAGGTGAAGTAGAGAAGGTGAGAGAAGGGGATGATGTAATAGGATCGAATCGGACATGACAGGTAAGGATAGAATAGAAGAGGAGAGAAGAAAGAGAGGGGTAGTGGTAGAGAGAGGCGGGAGATTTGAACGACTTTTCGATTTTTCTCTTCCTATATGAATTTCTAGTCGAGTCACTTTTACAAAATGAAAATAAATAACATGTACATATATTCTGATACATGTATGTGTATGTATATTCTTTTTAAGTCGACTCTTTTGAAAAATCGTTCCCTTGAGATTTCTGTGGCCTCAGTCTGCTTGTACAAGGGAAATGTTTTTTTTTAGAGGAAAATAACTGGGACGTTATATCGCCAGGAGGCGGAAAGAAGTGGTGCAAGCATGTGAGCATAAATATAAATTCCGTTGAGGTCTTTGGTATGACCTATAGTTACCAATTTAGCGAAAAATTGTTTAAACAATTTGTTATTGTTTATAGCATGTTTCTGTTAGAATTGAGGTAGAAATTCACGGTTTTTTTCTCAATTTTCAAACTTATTTTTAATTTTTAATTTTAATTTTAATTTTTTAGCAAGTAAAAAGTTAATTAAAGTCAACAAAAATAGTTGTTAACACGATTTATTATTATTTATAACAATATTCTTTCGGGAAAATCCTAGTATTAAAAATAAAAATCTGGGATTGAGAAATAGTAAAAAATTAGGAAAAGAATTAATTAAAAATCGCATTTTTCATTATGAATTAATCTTTTTTTTGTATGAAATTTAACTGCTTTGTGAAAAGTTGAACTACTTTGATAAAAATGCATTTTATGTTTTTGATTCAAAAATGAAATCTTTTGTCACTGAAATATCAACTATTACATTTTTCTTTCAGAATTCATATGTTTTGGTTAAAAAATTAAATACTTGATTAAAAGTTGAAGTACATTGTTAAAAATAAATTTTTTTGGTTGAAGATTCATCATTTTAAATAATTTGATGTTAATTGTTATTTTGTTTACTGGTCTAAAATCAATACTTTTTCAATGCTGATTTTTATTTCTAAATTAAAAAAAAAATAGCTCCTAAACTCCGCTTGGATCCGAACCCAGGTCTTTCAGATTGCCGGTCTGATGCTCTTACCCACCAAGCTACGGATAAATGACATTTATTTCTTCACTGGTCTGAAATCAATATTTTTTTAAGATTGATTTTTTTTTCTAAATTGTGAACAAAACTCGAAAAATATATAACATTTGAATTTTTGAAAAATTAATCTTACACGAATAAGGGATTACGTTGAAATTGAACTTGTAGAGGTTGTAAAGAAATTATTTTTGTTTCTCCGTAGCTTAGTGGGTAAGAGCATCAGACCGGCAATCTGAAAGACCTGGGTTCGGATCCCAGCGTAGTTCGAGAGAAATTTTTTCACAAATTAGAAATAAAAATCAATATTCAAAAAATATTGATTTTAGACCAGTGGAAAGAAAAACAATTAATATTAAATTATTTAATACATTTTATTATGTATTATTTATTTATTAGGTATTTTATTATCTATTATGTTGAAAATTCGTTTTTTTTGTAAACAATTAATCTTCGTGGTAAAAATTTCATCATTTCGGTTTAAGAATTAGAATCCAATTTAATTAATTTTAATTAATTAATTGATTATCAATAACAATAATACTTTCTGTTATTTATTATAATAATTATAATAATGAGTAATTAATTATAATTATAAAATATTAATATTATTAATAATTATTATAGTATAATATATATATATATATATATATATAAATTTTTATTATTATTTATAAAATAAATAATTAGTAATTGAATAATTAATTAATAATAATTAATATTTTCATTCATTAAATAATTAATCATTAAGAATTTATAAATAAAATTAATTATAATTTTCTACGAAAAAAGATGAATTTTCAACGAAAAATGTAATATTTAATTAATTTAATAATAATAATAATAAAATTATCAAAATAAAAAATTATTCAATTTAATTTAAATTATTAAAATAAAATGATAAAATTTAATAATAATTAATTAATAATTATATTATTATTTTATTAATTTTTTTTTCTTTCTAATAATTAATTTTAATTAATCAATTAAATTTAAATCTTTGTGAAATATAATATTTATGAAATATTCAAATAATATAATATAATAGAATAAAATAATAATACTTTTTTTATAATAATATGCAACGTAAATCTTTTTAAATATTTGTGAAATATTTGAAATCTTTTGAATATAATAATAATAGTATATAATATAAATAAATATATATATATATATAAATTTGTATTATTATTATTTATAGAATAAATAATTAGTTAATTGAATAATAAATAAATAATAATAATTAATATTTCAATTAATTAATTAATAATTTATAATTTATAAATAAAATTAATTATAATTTTCTACGAAAAAAAGATGAATTCTCAACGGAAAATGTAATTTTTAATTAATTTTTTTCTTTATTTTTTAAAATTGTTATTATTATATTAATATAATATTATTATATTTTAATAATAATTTAATAATAATAATGAAATTATTAAAATTAAAAATTATTTAATTTAATTTATTAAATTATTAAAATAAAATAATAAAATCTAATACTAATTAATTAATAATTATATTATTATTTTATTAATATTTTTTTATTTTTTATAATAATTAATTAATTTTAATTGATTTGAAATATTTAAAAATCTTTTTGAATTTTGTCAAGGATCGTAGGGAAATTATATTTATATTCATAAAAAAACAAATAAACCTAAAAAATAAAAAGGTAGTCGAAATTTTCATTTTGTATTAAGATTTTTCTAAGGAATCTGTATTATCATCAGAGAATGACAGACATTTTGAACGTCTTTTCAGACTAGATGGAAATATGAATTTAAAATTATTTTAATTTTTTTTCTTCTGAAAAAAAGGTCTTCTTCTTTCGCTTCGCTGGGAATCGAACCACAGAACTTCCGATTGCCGATCGGGCGCTCGCCTATTAAGCTACTAGAGAGATCAAGAAAAGAAATTTTTTTCAGAAAATGCAGGCATTATTTTGCAAGGTGGTACATATCAAATTTTTCAAGGAATCTGTATTATCATCAGAGAATAACATAAACTTTTTATGTCTTTTCAGAGTAGATGGATATATGAATTAAAAATTATTTTCATTAATTTTTGTTTGACAAAATATCTTCTCCGTTCACTCCACTGGGAATCAAACCAAAGAACTTCCGATTGCCGGTAAGGTGCTTTACCATTAAGCTACTAGAGAGATCTAGAGAAAAAACTTTTTCCAGGAAATACACTTTTGCCAGGTGGTATATGTGAAATTTTCCAAGGAATCTCTATTATAATCAGAGAATAACAGAAATTTTTAACGTCTTTTCAGACTAGATGGAAATAAGAATTAAAAATTAATTTTTTTCTTCGGAAAAAAGTTTCTTCTCTCGATCTCTCTAGTAGCTTAATGTGAAAGCACCCGACCGGCAATCTGCATTTCTGTGGTTCGATTCCCAGCGGAACAAAAGGAGATCTTTTTTCAGAAAAAAAAAAAATTAATGAAAATTATTTATTTATAGTCTTCTGATCCTTGTGGAAAAAATATAAACTTTTCTCTCCAGAAATTGTGATTAAAACTCACTACGGATATTGCTTTTGTTCACTCGAGCTGCAACGTGAGCTATTGGCTGTACAGCAAATTAACGATCCAGTAACCCATAAATGTTGCCCTGCCTTACCCATTTATTCCAAATAAACGCTTTCTCAGTGCTGATAATTTTTTGTGAATTAAAGTCGAATTTTCCTTTTCAAAAATTCACCCCGAAATTCAAATGATCAAAAAACCCAAATTTTTTTTTTACTAGAAACAATATTATAGAGATTTTTTTTTTAAGAAGGTCAATAACTGAATTTCAGAAATTAGTCATACGTTATTTTTTTTAATTTAGAGAAAATTTCATTTAGGTTTAACTCTGAGTTCAAATTCATTTCCAGGTCTCCTTTTTTTAAATGAAAAAATCGAATTTCATTATTTATTGGCCAACAATTTCCAAAGAAAGCAGAAACAAAAATAAACTAATTTTTAATTTTTTGCGAATGTAAGTCGTCTTTGGGAAATCTATGAAAATATTTTTAAATCTTTGTAAGGTATTTGAAATCCTTGAAATTTTTGAAATCTTTGAAATTTTTAAAATCTTTGTGTTTTTGTTGAAATCTTTTTAAGTATTTAAAACCTTTGTGAAGTCTTACAATTTTTGAAGTCTTTTTGAAATTTTTTGCAATCTTCTAAAATTGTTGTAAAATCTTTGAAATCTTTTGAAATATTGGTGAATTCATTAAAATATTTTAAAGTATTTAAAATCTTTGTGAAATCTTCTAAAATTGTTGTAAAATTTTTGAAAGCCTTGAAATCCTTGAAATCTTAAATATCTTTGAAATTTTTTTAATCTTTGTGAATTTTTTTAAAAATATTTTGAACTCTTCATGATATGTTTAAAATATTTGTGAAATCTTTTGCGTTCGTTTGAAATCTTCGTGAAATCTTTGTGAATTTGTTGAAATTTTTCGAAGTATTTAAAATCTTTGTGAAATCTTTTGGAATCTTCTAAAATTGTTGTAAGATGTTTGAAAGCCTTGAAATCTTTGAAATCCTTGAAATCTTTGAAATCCTTGAAATCTTTGAAATCCTTGAAATCTTCTATATCTTTGAAATTTCTTAAATCTTTGTGAAATTTTTTTAAATGTTTTGAACTCTTTATAATATCTTTCGAATATTTGTGAAATCTTTTTTTGATCTTTGTTTGTGAAGTCTTTTGTGTTCGTTCGAAATCTTCTCAAATTTATTGAAATCTTTTGGAATCTTTTCAATTTGTTGTAAAATCTTTGAAAGAATCAAAATCTTTGAAATCCTTGAAATCTTTTATATCCTTGAAATTTTTTGAATATTTGTGCAATTTTTAAAAACATTTTTAACTCTTTATGAAATCTTTAAAATACTTGTTAAATCTTTCTTCAATCTTCGTTTTTGTAATCTTTTGTTTTCGGTTGAAATCTTTTCAAATTTTTGAAATCTTAGTAAATTTGTCGAAATCTTTTGAAATCTCAGTGAATTCAGTAAAATCTTTTGAAGTATTTAAAATCTTTGTAATATCTTTTGAAATATTTTAAAATTGTTGTAAAATCGTTGAAAGCCTTGAAATCTTATAAATTTTTGAAATCTTCTATATCTTTGAAATTCTTTTAATCTTTGTGAAATTTTTTTCAATATTTTGAACTCTTTATGACACCCTTAAAATATTTGTGAAATATTTCTTTAATCTTTGTTTTTGAACTATTTTGTGTTCGTTTGAAATCTTTGAAATCTTTGTGAATGCGTTGAAATGTTTTAAAGTATTGAAAATCTATGTGAAATCTTTTGGAATCTTTTCAAATTGTAAAATCTTTGAAGGACTTGAAATCTTTTATATCCTTGAAATTTGTGAAATTTTTTGAAATATTTTGAACTCTTTATAAAATCTTTAAAATACTTGTGAAATCTTTCTTTAATCTTCGTTTGTGAAATCTTTTGTGTTCGTTTGAAATTTTCTCAAATTTGTTGAAATCTTTGTGGAATCTTCGAAATCTTTTAAAATTGTTGTAAAATCTTTGAAAGCCTTGAAATCTTTGAAATCCTTGAAATCTTTTATATCTTTGAAATTTTTAAAAAAATTTTGAATACTGTATGAAACCTTCAAAATATTTGTGAAATCTTCCTTTAATCTTTGTTTGTGAAATATTTTGTGTTCGTTTGAAACCTTCCTAAATTTGCTGAAATCTTTGTGAAATCTTTTGGAATTTTCTAAAATTGTTGTAAAATCTTTGAAAGCCTTGAAATCTTCGAAATCCTTGAAATCTTGTACATATATCTTAGAAAAATTTTAAATCTTTGTGAAATTTTTAAAAATATTTTGAATACTTTATGAAATCTTTGAAATATTTGTGAAATCTTCCTTTAATCTTTTTTTGTGAAATATTTTGTGTTCGTCTGAAATCGTCTCAAATTTGTTCAAATCTTTGCGAAGTATTTGAAATCTTTTGAAATCTTTCTAAATTGTTGTAAAATCTATGAAAGCCTTGGAATCTTTAAAATCCTTGAAATCTTCTATATGTATCTTTGAAATTTTTGAAATCTTTGTGAAATTTTTAAAAATATTTTATGAAATCTTTAAATTATTTGTGAAATCTTTAAATTATTTGTGAAATCTTTCTTCAATCCTTAATTGTGAAATATTTTGTGTTTGTCTGAAATCTTCTCAAATTTGTTGAAATCTTTGTGAAATATTTATAAAATCGTTAAAATCCTTTGAAATCTTGGTGAATTCGTTAAAATCCTTTTAAGTATTTAAAATCTTTGTGAAGTCTTTTGGAATTTTCTAAAATTGTTGTAAAATCTTTAAAAACCTTGAAATCTTTGAAATCCTTGAAATCTTCTATATCTTTGAAATTTCTTAAATCTTTGTGAATTTTTTTTAAATGTTTTGAACTCTTCATAATATCTTTAAAATATTTGTGGAATCTTTCTTTAATCTTTTTTCATGAAATCTTTTGTGTTCGTTTGAAACCTTCTAAAATTTGTTGAAATCTTTGTGAAATCTTTTGGAATCTTCTAAAATTGTTGTAAAATCTATGAAAGCCTTGAAATCTTTAAAATCCTGGAAATATTTTATATCTTTGAAAAACTTGTAAAATATTTCTTCAATTTTTGTTCGTGAAATATTTTGTGTTTGTCTAAAATCTTCTCAAATTTGTTGAAATCTTTGTGAATTTGTTGAAATCTTTTGGAATCTTTTAAAATTGTTGTAAAATCTTTGAAAGCCTTGGAATCTTTAAAATCCTTGAAATCTTTTATATGTATCTTTAAAATTTTTGAAATCTTTGTGAAATTTTTAAAAATATTTTGTATATTTTATGAAATCTTTAAAATATTGGCGAAATCTTTCTTTAATCCTTGTTTGTGAAATATTTTGTGTTCGTCTGAAATCTTCTCAAATTTGTTGAAATTTTTGTAAAATATTTCTAAAATCTTTGAAATCCTTTGAAATCTTCGTGAATCTTGAAAATATTTGTGAAATCTTTCTTTAATCTTTCTTTGTGAAATCTTGTGTGTTTGTATGAAATTTTTGTGAAATCTTCAAAATCTTTGTGAATTTGTTGAAATTTTTTGAAGTATTTAAAATCTTTTGGAATCTTTTCAAATTGTTGTAAAATCTTTGAAAGTCTTGAAATCTTTGAAATCTTTTATATCCGTGAAATTTTGGAAATATTTTGAAATTTTTTCAATATTTTGAACTGTTTATGAAATCTTCAAAATATTTAAAATATTTGTGAAATATTTAAAATATTTGTGAAATCTTTCTTTATTCTTTGTTCGTGAAATCTTTTGTGCTCGTTTGAAATCTTCTTAAATTTGTAGAAATCTTTGAAATTTTCTGAAATCTTGGTGAATTCATTAAAATCTTTTGAAATATTTAAAATCTTTGTGAAATCTTTTGGAATCTTCTAAAATTGTTGTGAAATCTTTGAAAGCTTTGAAATCCTTGAAAACTTCTATATCTTGGAAATTTTTTAAATCTTTGTGAAATTTTTAAAAATATTTTGAACTCTTTATGATATCTTTAAAATATTTGTGAAATCTTTCTTTAATCTTTGTTTTGGAAATCTTTTGTGTTCGTTTGAAATATTCATGAAATCTTTGAAATCTTTGTGAAATCTTTTGGAATCTTCCAAAATTCTTGTAAAATCTTTGAAATCCTTGAAATCTTCTATATATTTGAAATTTCCTAAATCTTTGTGAAAATTTTAAAAATGTTTTGAACTCTTTATGACGTCTTTAAAATATTTGTGAAATCTTCATTTAATCGTTTGTTTGTGAAATCTTTTGTGTTCGTTTGAAGTCTTCTCAAATTTGTTGAAATCTTTTGGAATCTTTGAAAATTGTTTAAAATCTTTGAAAGTCTTGAAATCCTTGAAATCTTTTATATCCGTGAAATTTTTGAAATATTTGTGAAATTTTTTTTAAATATTTTGAACTCTTCATGAAATCTTCAAAATATTTGTGAAATATTTAAAATATTTGTAAAATCTTTCTTTATTCTTTGTTCGTGAAATCTTTTGTGTTCGTTGGAAATCTTCTTAAATTTGTTGAAATTTTTTGAAATCTTGGTGAATTCATTCAAATCTCTTGAAGTATTTAAAATCTTTGTTTAATCTTTTGGAATCTTCTAAAATTGTTGTAAAATCTTTGAAAGCCTTAAATCTTTGAAATCCTTGAAATCTTCTATATCTTTGAAATTTTTTAAACCTTTGTGATTTAAAAAAAAAAATATTTTGAACTTTTTATGACATCTCTAAAATATTTTTGAAATCTTTTTTTAATCTTTGTTTGTGAAATTTTTTGTGTTCGTTTGAAATCTTCGTGAAATCTTTGGAACCTTTGTTAATTCGTTGAAATTTTTTGAAGTATTCAAAATCTTTGTGAAATCTTTTGGAATCTTCTAAAATTGTTGTAAAATCTTTGAAAGCCTTGAAATCTTTGAAATCCTTGAAATCTTTTATATCTTTGAAATTTTTGAAATCTTTGTGAAATTTTTTAAAATATTTTGTATACTTTATGAAATCTTCAAAATACTTGTGAAATCTTTCTTTAATCTTTTTTCGTGAAATATTTTTGATTTCAACGAATTCACGTAGATTTCAAAAGATTTCAAAGATTTCAAGAAATTTGAGAAGATTTCAGACGAACACAAAATATTTCATAAACAAAGATTAAAGAAAGATTTCACAAATATTTTAAAGATTTAATAAAGTATTCAAAATATTTCTAAAAATTTCACAAAGATTTCAAAAATTTCAAAGATATGAAGGATTTCAATGATTTTAAATATTCCAAGGCTTTCAAAGATTTCACACCAATTTAAAAAGATTCCAAAAGATTTCACAAAAATTTTAAGAACTTAAAAAGATTCCAACAAATTCACAAAGATTTCAACAAATTTGAGAAGATTTCAAACGAACACGGAAGATTTCACAAACGAAGATTAAAGAAATATTTCACAAGTATTTTAAAGATTTCATAAAGAGTTCAAAATATTTCAAAAAATTTTACAAATATTTCAAAAATTTCAAGGATATAGAAGATTTCAAGGATTTCAAAGATTTCAAGGGTTTCAAAGATTTTACAACAATTTGAAAAGATTCCGAAAGATTTCACAAAGATTTTCAATACTTCTACAAATTTCAACGAATTCACAAAGATTTGAAAGATTTCAAACAAACACAAAAGATTTTACAAACAAAGATTTCAAAAATATTTTGAAGATGTCATAAAGAGTTCAAAATATTGAAAAAATTTTCACAAAGATTTCAAAAATTTCAAAGCTATAGAAGATTTCAAGTATTTCAGGGCTTTCAAAGATTTCACAACAATTTTAGAAGATTCCGAGAGATTTCACAAACATTTTAAATACTTCAAAAGCTTTTAATGAATTCACCAAGATTTCAAAAGATTTCAAAGATCTCACAAACATTTCAACAAATTCAAAAAGATTTCAACAAATTTGAGAAAATTTCAGTTGACCACAAAATATTTCACGAAAAAAGACTAGAGAAATATTTCACAAGTATTTTGAAGATTTCATAAAATATTCCTAATATTTTTAAAAATTTCACAAAGATTTCAAAAATTTCAGAGATGTAAAAGATTGCAAGGCTTTCAAAGATTGTACAACAATTTAAAAAGATTTCAACAAATTTGAGAAGAATTAAAACGAACACAAATGATTTCACAAACGAGATTAAAGAAAGATTTTACAAATATTTTGAGGATTTCATAAAGAGTTCAAAATATATCAAACAATTTTTACGAAGTTTTGAAAAATTTCAAAGATATAGAAGATTTCAAAGATTTCAAGTCTTTCAAAGGTTTTACAACAATTTTAGAAGATTCCAAAAGATTTCACAAAGATTTCAAAAGATTTCACAAAGATTTTACAATAATTTAAAAAGATTCCAAAATATTTCACAAAGATTTTAAATACTTCAAAATATTCCAACGAATTCACATAGATTTCAAAAGATTTCAAATATTTCGCAAAGATTTCAACAAATTTGAGAAGATTTCCGACGAACACAAAATATTTCACAAACAAAGATTGAAGGAAGATTTCATAAAGTATTCAAAATATTTTTAAAAATTTCAAAGATATAAAAGATTTCAAGGCTTTCAAAGATTTTACAACAATTTGAAAAGATTTCAAACATTCCACAAAGATTTCAACAAAATTGAGAAAATTTCAAACGAGCACAAAAGAATTCACAAACGAAGATTCATTAAAACTTTAAAATATTTGTGAAATCTTTCTTCAATCTTTGTTCGTGAAATATTTTGTCTTTGTCTGAAATCTTCTCAAATTTGTTAAAATCTTTGTGAATTTGTTGAAATCTCTGAAATCTTTTGGAATATTTTTAAATTGCTGTAAAATCTTTAAAAGCCTTGAAATCTTTGAAATCTTTGTGAAATTTTTTGAACTCTTTACGAAATCTAAGATATTTGCGAAATCATTCTTTAATCTTTGGTTTTGAAAAATGTTTTGTTCGTTTGAAATCTTCTCAAATTTTTTGAAACCTTTTGAAGCATTTCAAATCTTTTAAATTTTTTTAAACCTTTCAAATCTGGTGTACTGTACCCTTTTTGAGATCTTTAAATTCATGAAACCTATGAAATTCTTATAAAATTCTTTTAAATATTTGTGAAATCTTTGTAAAGTATTTAAAATCCTTGAAATTTTTGTTAACTTTGTGAAATATTTGAAATTTTCAAAAATCTTCGTGTATTTGTTGAAATCTTTCGACGTATTTAAAACCTTTGTGAAATCTTGAAATTTGTGAAGTCTTAGTGAAATTTTTTGAACTCTTTATGAAATCTTTAAAATATTTGTGAAATCTTTCTTTGACCTTTGTCCGTGAAATCTTTTGTGTTCGTTCAAAATCTTCTTAAATTTGCTGAAATCTTTGAAATCTTTTGAAATCTTGGTGAATTCATTCAAATCTTTTGAAGTATTTAAAATCATTGTGAAATATTTTGGAATCTTCTAAAATTGTTGTAAAATCTTTGAAAGACTTGAAATCTTTGAAATCCTTGAAATCTTCTATATCTTTGAAATTTTTCAAATCTTTGTGAAAATTGTTTGAAATATTTTGAACTCTTTATGAAATCCTAAAAATATTTGTGAAATCTTCCTTTCATCTCGTTTGTGAAATCATTTGTGTTCGTTTGAAATCTTCTCAAATTTGTTGAAATTTTGTAAAGCTTTTAAAATTGTTGTACAATCTTTGAAAGCATTGAAATCGTTGAAATCTTTGAAATTTTTGAAATCTTTGTGAAATTTAAAAAAATATTTTGAATACTTTATGAAATCTTCAAAATACTTGTGAAATCTTTCTTTAGTCTTTTTCGTGGAATATTTTGTGTTCAACTGAAATGTTCTCAAATTTGTTGAAATCTTTTTGAATTTGTTGAAATCTTTCAGATATCTTTGAAATATTTTGGAATCTTTTTAAATTGTTGTAAAATCTTTGAAAGCCTTGGAATATTTAAAATCCTTGAAATCTTTTATAGCTTTGAAATTTTTGAAATCTTTGTGAAATTTTAAAAAATATTTTGAATACTTTATGAAATCTTTAAAATATTTGTAAAATCTTTCTTTAATCCCTGTTCGTGAAATCTTTTGTGTTCGTTTGAAACCTTCTTAAATTTGTTGAAATCTTTTGAAATCTTGGTGAATTCATTAAAAACTTTTGAAGTATTTAAAATCTTTGTGAAATCTTTCGGAATCTTCTAAAATTTTTGTAAAATTTTTGAAAACCTTGAAATCTTTGAAATCCTTGAAATCTATACCCTTAAAATTTTTGAAATATTTGAGAAATTTTTTGAAATATTTTGAACTCTTTGTGAAATCCTGAAAATATTTGTGAAAATCTTTCTTTAATCTTCATTTGTGAAATCTTTTGTGTTCGTTTGAAATCTTCTCAAATTTGTTGAAATCTTTGTGAAATCTTTCTAAATTGTTGTAAAATCATTGAAAGCCTTACAATCTTTGAAATCCTTGAAATCTTTTATATCTTTGAAATTTTTTAAATCTTTGTGAGATTAAAAAAAAATATTTTCTATACTTAATGAAATCTTTAAAATATTTGTGAAATCTTTCTTTAATCTTTGCCTGTGAAATCTTCTCAGTTCGTTTGAAATCTTCGTAAAATCTTTGAAATCTTTGTGAATTCGTTGAAATTTTTTGAAGTATTAAAAATCTTTTGGAATCTTTCCAAATTGTTGTAAAATATTTGAAAGCCTTGAAATCTTTCATATTTTTGAAATTTCTTAAATATTTGTGAAATTTTTCGAAATATTTTAAACTCTTTATGAAATCTTTAAAATATTTGGGAAATCTTTCTTTAATCTTTGTTTGTAAAATATTTTCTGTTCGTCTGAAATCTCCTAAAATTTGTTGAAATATTTGTAAAATATTAGTTGAATCTCTTGAAATCTTTTTAAATTGTTGTAAAATCTTTGAAGCCTTGAAATATTTGAAATCCTTGAAATCTTCTATAACTTCGAAATCTTTGAAATCCTTGTAAAATTTTGTGAACTCTTTATAAAATTTTCAAAATATTTGTGAAATCTTTCTTTAATCTTTGTTTGAGAAATGTTTTGTATTCGTTTAAAATCTTCTCAAAGTTGAAATATTTCTGAAATCTTTTAAATCTTTTGAAATCTTGGTGAATTGGTCAAAATCTTTTGAAGTATTTAAAATCTTTGTGAAATCTTTTGGAATCTTCTAAAATTGTTGTAAAATCTTTGAAAGCCTTGAAATCTTTGAAATCCTTGAAATCTTCTATATCTTTGAAATTTTTTAAATCTTTGTGATTTTTTTGTGTAATTTGAACTTTTCATGACATCTCTAAAATATTTGTGAAACCTTTCTTTAATCTTTGTTTGTGAAATCTTTTGTGTTCGTTTGAAATCTTCGTGAAATCTTTGAAATCTTTGTAAATTCGTTGAATATTTTTTAAGTATTTAAAACCTTTGTGAAATCTTTTGGAATCTTTTAAAATTGTTGTAAAATCTTTGAAATCCTTGAAATCTTTTATATCTTTGAAATTTTTGAAATCTTTGTGAAATTGCTAAAAATATTCTGAATACTTTATGAAATCTTCAAAATATTTGTGAAATCTTTCCTTAATCTTTGTTTGTGAAATATTTTGTGTTCGTTTGAAATCTTCTCTTTGTTGAAATCTTCTCGAATGTGTTGAAATCTTTGTGAATTTGTTGAAATCTTTGTGAAATCTTCGTTTGTGAAATCTTTTGTGTTCGTCTAAAATCTTCTCAAATTTGTTGAAATCTTTGTGAATTCGGTGAAATATTTTGAAGTATTCAAAATCTTTGTGAAATCTTTTTAAATTGCTGTAAAATCTTTGAAAGCCTTGAAATCTTTTATATCTTTAAAATCTTTGGAATGTTTGTGAAATTTTTTGAACTCTTTATGAAATCTTCAAAATATTTGTGAAATCTTTCGAGGCATTTAAAATCTTTGAAATTTTTTGAAATTTTTCAAATCTGGTGTACTGTACCCGTTTTGAGATCTTCAAATTCATGAAACCTTTGAAATTCTTACAAAATTCTTTTAAATATTCGTGAAATTTTTCCTGGTTCTTGTTTATTCGTTTGAAATCACTGAATCATTTGAAATCTTTTGAAATTTTCTAAAAAATTTTGGAATATTTTGAAATCTTTGTAAAGTATTTGAAATCCTTGAAATTTTTTAAATCGTTGTGAAATCTTTGCAATTTTCACAAATCTTTCTGTATTTGTTGAAATCTTCTGACGTATTTGAAACCTTCGTGAAATCTTAAAATTTATGAAGTCTTTGTGAAATTTTTTGAGCTCTTTATGAAATCTTTAAAATATTTGTGAAATCTTTCTTCAATCTTTGTTCGTGAAATCTTTTGTAATCGTTTGAAATCTTTTTAAATTTGTTGAAATATTTGTGAAATCTTTGAAATTTTTTTGAAATCTTGGTGAATTCATTAAAATCTTTTGAAGTATTTAAGATCTTTTTCAAATCTCTTGGAATCTTCTGAAATTATTGCAAAATCTTTGAAAGCCTTAAAATACTTGAAATCTTCTATAGCTTTGAAGTTTTGGAAATCTTTGTGACAATTTTTTCAATATTTTGAACTCTTTATGACATGTTTGAAATATTTTTGAAATCTTTGTTTGTGAAATCTTTTGTGCTTGTTTGAAATCTTCCAAATCTTTGTGAATTCGTTGACATTTTTTGAAGTGTTGAAAATCTTTTGGAATCTTTTCAAATTGTTGTCAAATCTCTGAAGGCCTTGAAATCTTTGAAATCCTTGAAATCTTTTATATCCGTGAAATTTTTGAAATAGTTGTGAAATATTTTGAACTTTTTATGAAATCTTTGAAATATTTGTGAAATATTTCTTTAATCTTCGTTTGTGAAATCTTTTGTGTTCGTTTGAAATCCTTTCTTTGTTGAAATTTTTGTGAATTTGTTGAAATCTTTTTAAGTATTTAACATTTTTGTGAAATCTTTTGGAATCTTTTTAAATTGTTGTGAAATCTTTTAAAGCCTTGGAATCTTTAAAATCCTTGAAATCTTTTATATCTTTGAAATTTTTTAAATTCTTGAAAAATCTTTGAAAGCTTTGAAATCTTTGAAATCCTTCAAATCTTTTATATCTTTGAAATTTTTTAAATCTTTGTGAAATTTTTTGCAATATTTTAAATTCTTAATGATATCTTCAAAATATTTGTGAAATCTTTCTTTAATCTTTGTTTCTGAAATCTCTTGTGTTCGTCTGAAATCTTCTTAAATTTCTTGAAATCTTTTGAAATCTTTGTGAATTCGTTGAACTATTTTGAAGTATTCAAAATCTTTGTGAAATCTTTTGGAATCTTTTTAAATTGCTGTAAAATTTTTGAAAGCCTTGAAATCTTTGAAATCCTTGAAATATTATATATATTCGAAATCTTTGAAATCTTTGTGAAATTTTTTGTACTCTTTATGAAATCTTCAAAATATTTGTGAAATCTTTCTTTAATCTTTGGTTGTGAAATATTTTTTGTTCGTTTTAAATCACTGGAATATTTGAAATCCTTATGAAATCTTTTGAAATCGTAGAAGTCTGGTGTACTGTAACCTTTTTGAAATCTTTGAAAACTTCATGAAATTTTTGGAAATTTTTGAAAATCTTTGTGTATTCGTTCAAATCTTTTGAAGTATTTAAAATCTTCGTGAAATCTTTTGCAATATTCTAAAGTTGTTGTAAAATCTTCAAAAGCCTTGAAATATTTGAAATCCTTGAAATATTCTATATCTTTGAATTTTTTTAAATCTTTGTGAACATTTTTGAAATATGTTGAACTCGTTATGAAATCCTAAAAATATTTGTGAAATCTTTCTTTAATCTTCGTTTGTGAAGTCTTTTGTGTTCGTTTGAAATCTTCTCATTTTTGTTGAAATCTTCGTGAATTTGTTGAAATCTTTTAAATCTTTTAAAATTGTTGTAAAATCTTTGAAAGCCTTGAAATTTAAATCCTTGAAATCCCATATATCTTTGAAATCTTTGTGAAATTTTTTAATTATTTTGAACTCTTCATGAAATCTTGAAAATATTTGTGAAATATTTAAAATATTTGTAAAATATTTCTTTAATCTTTGCTTGTGAAATCTTCGTAAAATCTTTAAAATCTTGTTGTAAATTGTTGTAAAATCTTTGAAAGCTTTGAAATCTTTGAAATTCTTGAAATCTTCTATATCTTTATAAATTTTTAAAATCTTTGTGAAATTTTTTGCAATATTTTGAATTCTTAATGGTATCTTCAAAATATTTGTGAAATCTTTCTTTAATCTTCGTTTGTGAAATGTTTTGTGCTCGTTTAAAATCTTCTCAAATTTTAAATAGTTGTGAAATCTTTGAAATCTTTTCAAATCTATGTGAATTCGTTGAAATCTTTGAAATCCTTGAAATCTTCTGTATCTTCGAAATCTTTGTAAATTTTTTTGAACTCTTTATGAAATCTTCAAAATATTTGTGAAATCTTTCTTTAATTTTTGTTTGTGAAATCTTTTGTGTTCGTCTGAAATCTTCTCAAAGGACCCCGCACCAAATGTACAGAAAAAAGCCTTATGATAAAAAATTCTAAAAAAAATTTTTTCTTGTATTTTCGAACCTGCAAACTAAAAATTCGAAAGAAAAATGTCAGAAAGATGGACAGTTTTTAGACAAACACTTGTCCAAAGTTTCGATTTTTACATGTATTTTAATGGAAAAATGCTTATTTTAGCAAAATGTTTTTTTTCCTCAAAAACGCT